>PVLC010030965.1:0-19070 GCA_004027655.1 Graphiurus murinus
AGCACGGTGCACTGTGGGTAGCTATCTCGCCATCTATTCATTTGCGCTCACTGTCCTGTGAAAACCTCCTTTCTGTGAAATTGGTGGAGTCATGATTTTGGGGATGGACCATCTGCCTGGTCCCAAATGTGATTCATGAACTTGGAAGGATTTGAATTAAATGGATTGCAGCAAGGAGGAATTATCAACTCATTTTACAGCTTTGAGTTTTTGCACTGCAGTAGGCATGGCCAGGTGCTGGCATTCTGATTAGTATTGTAAGTGGTGTTTTCCCTTTCTTGCAAAATCCTCTGCCTTCAACTTTGAAATTTTTTTTTTTTTTTTTGCCTAGGTCTTCCCAGCACTCTCCAAAATATTTCAAGTATATACTTTCATTCTTAATAATTTTGTAGGAAGTATATTTTCTTACTTATCTCCACAGTAGCATGGTTTTCTATTTATCTCCAAAGAAAGAAATTTAATTAGGCAAACTGGGAAATAGGAAATGCTGACTAATTTAATTATCTATTTAACTAAAGGCTAAACTGAAAGCTCATTGTGATCTCTACCCCAATTAAAAAAAAAAATCTTTCAAATGTGCCATCCATTTTTCTTCCTTAATAGAATGAACATCTGGGCTTTTCTTCTTCTTTTTTATGGTACTGGCATAGAACCTGGGAACATTCTATCTCTGAGCTATGCCCCCAGCCCTTTTTATTTTGAAACAGTGTTTTGCTAAGTTGCTGAGGCTGGCCTTGAACCCACAATCCTCCTGTCTCAGCCTCACAAATACTGGGATTATAGGGATGTGTCACGGTGCCTGGCTCAACATATAATCAATTTTGATCATTTAGCTTCTGATAGTGATTCAATTTCACTAATAAGAATATCAAGTCTGTCAATACAAAAGATTTGATTGAATTTTCATGTATCCTCAACAAAAGTTAGGAAAAACTTTTTTTAAAAAATTCTCCATGGTTTATTTTTCTAAAATTGGTATCTTGCTCATCATAAATGGAAGATGAGATTATTTCTAACTAACTGAATTTGGGATGATCAATTCGGATTGAAAAAGCACTCATCTTCTTGTCTTCAACTCACAGGGAAATGGCTGCTTCCAACATTGATTTAACGCATTGACCGTTCTTGTAGTACCATTTTTGGGGGCAAAGTTTTTGGTCTTCCTTAACTAGAGTATGTGTAACATGGCAAAGTAAGCCTGTCCTGAAAGTCTTCTGTGGATAAAAGAGCCTCTAAATGAAGCTTATTTATATAATGTGTATTTTCTTAGGCTTGTGGACAACTGCCATGCTACAAAGGAATACCACTAGTGGACTCTTTCCCCTCTTCTTCCACCCAAGTCCGGAAGATCCACAGCCCTGTCTCTGCTACATATCAATGGGGAGTTAGGTACGTGGCTTCTCTGCTTTGAAGTCAGCTTCCTGATTTCTTGGGTGGGTCTCTGAGGTCCTTCCTGGCTCCTGGATTCTGGATTCTATGGTTCCTCGTGTGTGTGTGTGTGTGTGTGTGTGTGTGTGTGTGTGTGTGTGTGTGTGTGTTGATAACCAACCATTCTGGTTTGCCTGGAATTGAGGGAGAATCTCAGGGCATGGGAAATTTAGCACTGACATTGGGAAAAACCAAGGCAAATTGGGAGCAGTTGGCTCCTCTAGGGGGAGTGCGCATGTGGGGCGGTTTGGTGTGGAAGAACACAGACTCTTCATAAAATATGTTTTTACTTGTATTTAACTGCAAGTGTTGGGGTGAGGATGCAAATGAGATTGTGCAGGTGAAGTTCTTCTGCCTGTTACCTGACACAGCAGTAAGGGATGTTGGCTATTGTTATTATTATCGTTGTTGTTGCTGTTGTTCTTAAGTGTTTCCTCAGCTTTCATCTCGTATCCACAGCAACTCTGTGTGTGGCTGACGCACTTAGGATCTGAAAGGTGGCATGACTTATATGGTGCCCCGGTTTCCTGGTGGAACCCAGAGTGGAAACCAAGCCTGCTGGGTGGAAGGGCCAGAACAAATACCAGCCCTGGTCTACTTATTTCAGTTTACCTCTGTGAGAAGTCAGCATTAAATGTGAAAGTCTGTTCAGAGGACACCTAACTCAGAAGACGGCTGTGATCTCAACAGCCTACATACTGCACAGATTTCTAAGTAATTCACAATCAATAACTAATCTAAGCAACAGCACTGAGTCCAGTACATTATTAAGAGGGAAGAGACTAAGTACCTTTGAAGGCGCATGTTGCAGAACTTTTGCTGGGTACGAAAAGGCACATAATATGTAGAGATGACTGTCATTCACATGGGGGAAATAAGATTCCTTTATGTTTATAAAGTCACCTTGTTATCTGAAAGGACAGCAGAAGCTATCAGCGACTACTTAGCAGTCTAGGATGCTAATTCACTTGGCCTTTTCTTACATGCATATTTTTATCTGTAAAGGGGTGAAGGAAAATAGAGTCACTCTATTTGGCTGAGACAATTGGAAAAGAGAATCAAAGACTGCAAAACCAAACATGGTGTCCTTCAAGAAGCTGCCTCCCATGGCTTACACATCTCTCTTAGCTCAGGGCTCAAACCATTTATTCTGCCTCTAGGAGGTATGGCACAGTTTGCCCTAAATGCTCTGTGACCTACAGCTAAGTCCTGACTCACTGGTCTCCCCAAAGTAAGATTATTTATGATAGACAGTTTGTATATATTGCGATTGGACTCATGTCCTACCTATCCATCTATTTGTCCATCTGCCTATCCATCTATTAATGGTTCATCCTCATGTTGATTTTCATTCATTCATTCATTCATTCAGTCAGTCAGTCAGTCATTCATAGTACTAGGGAAGAATCTGGGACTTCCCTGAACTTGCACCCTTGTGGCTTCTTCCTCAACTCTCTCATTTAATCTCCGTTACAATTGGGGTTTGGAATGTCCACCCAGAAGCTTGTGTGTTGAAGGCATGGTCCTCACACAGAGGCGGGGCATGGCTGGAGGGAGTGGATCACTGGGGGCATGGCCTTGAGGACTCTCTTTGTTCCTGGTCTTCTCCTCTCTTTCTGCTTCCCAGCTGCTAAGAGCAGCTTCCCAGCAGCACATCCCACCACTGTGAAGTTTCTGTCTTGGAGCCAGCCGGCCATGGACTGAACCTCAGAAATCTTGAGCCAATACAAACCTTTCTTCCTCTTAAGTTGCTCTCATCAGGTTTTTTGGTCACGGTGTCGGAAAGCTGACTAACACACCCTCTATCTTTATGGTATTCCTAGGAGCACTTCCTTCTGC
The DNA here is from genome assembly GCA_004027655.1 of Graphiurus murinus. Classification (NCBI taxonomy): domain Eukaryota; kingdom Metazoa; phylum Chordata; class Mammalia; order Rodentia; family Gliridae; genus Graphiurus; species Graphiurus murinus. The sequence goes on from PVLC010030965.1 coordinate 3,268, forward strand.
TTCAGGCTTGGTTTATGATTTGTGTTCAGAAGTTTCAACTGAGCCACTCAGTTTTCCGCAACAGGCAAGAGATATCCCTGGTTTAAGGGAAACCACTGCCCAAGCTCACACAACTTGTACAGGAGGATGTGGAGCATCACACAGCTGGGCTTGGGCTCCTGTCACTGCCCGTCCTGCCTGTAACTCAGTTGAGGCTTGCTGGCCAAGCAAGGGCAACAGTAAGGTGCATCCTCACACAGGAGGAGGCCAGCGGGGCTTCTCTGGCTGCCACCACTTCAAAGCTTCTTTCCTGGGCTGTCCCCAGCACTTTCCGAGCGACCCTATGGTCACAAAGCTTGCTTCCGACTTCACCTGTCTTCCTGTGGGCCAGCTCTCTGGAGGTCCTGTCTGCACGGGGGTGGGGATGTGTGCACTGTGACTGTCTTTGGCCAGTTTCCCACCGGTTCTTCACTGTTCCCACACCGGGCTCACCAACCAGTCCACGTACAGTGTAGGCTGTAGTCCCTTATCAGCACATTTCCCAGACAGGGCGGCTGGTCTGGCTCTGTGCTGTCACCTGCTCTGACAAACAAAGCCCCTCTCTCCCCTCCTCTCCCTCTGAGTGCTGGGAAACCGGCCAGCCCCGTTCTGTGTTTTCAAACATGCTAGTTTTGATGGCAGCTTTCATGGCGATTATCTCATTAGGGTCTTGGCCTCAAAACACCTTATTTATTGTGGATCAAAAAAAGTTCACCCTTCCAAGCAATTGGGGGGGGGGGAATCCCCAACTAGGGTGTAGTTTTACTGGAAAAATGTTCACTGTGGGAAAATATCTTCCTGGCCCCCTGAGAGATGCTATCAGCAACAGTGTAGATTTATGGGACAGGACTGAGCCATACCATGAAGCGAGGACTTAGGGTCCACATGTCCAGGTAGTTTTCAGACCTTCTTTTATTTCCTCCATTCTCTTTATAAACCCATGGATTAAATCTCAGGAGCCCACAGGTTCCTCATTATGTTGTATACGTAGCACAGATTTTTCAGGAAAATAAAATGACATCTTGCTCCCTCCTGACTGAGCGGGTGCAATACTCTGGGGGAACAGAGAGGAATAGTTAAAATGGATGTGGAATGGATGGTAGCGATGTGATAGTATAACTCAAACAGTAAGTATAAAATAGTAACACTCCACCACCGGTGCAGATGGCAACCGGGAGAATATTTATAGCAGAGACCTAGAAATAACTGTAAAGGAAAAGCCTTCTGAGTAACAATGGGGGGAAAGTCTCGAAGCAGCACCCTGTCTAAGGGATGGTGCACAGGAGAGAATGTTTGTGGTATTCACGGAGCTTGCAAAAGCCCCACTTCCTCTGTGCTGCGCAGATCTGAGAGGAAGAAGGAATTGGAAATAGGAAGAGAGGTAGTAAGATAATTAGGAGCATAACTGGTAAATTTTGCAGCATCAACACAACGGAAGGGCACAAGCTGCAGAGCGAGAGCCTGAGGACACGGTACTGTCAGCAGGCGGGTGACATGCTAGTGCCATTGAGAAGGTGCCACAGGTGGGGACCAAGTGAGGCTCAGGAAGGAAGTGAGGGCCAGGTCAAGGACAATGGGATGGGGCAGAATCTGGATGCATCCCCCTGTTGCCTGGGGAACAGGTGTTTTTAGTTAACACAGGAAACACTACGATCAGGCCCAGCTACAACCTGAAACTTTCTATCTCTATGACCTTAGAGATAGAAAAGCATTAGAAAAACAAATCCCACAAAATAATACCATGACAACTTTGGAGAAAATAGGTACATGAAAAAAAATTGACATACACACATTTTTTTTTTTTCCTGAAGACCATCTTTTCCCAAACTGCTTTTTACCACCATAAGGATACTTTTTCATGTTTGCCTCATTTCAGGGGGGGATCAAAGAGAAACCTGGCAATCACTTATTTGCTTTCTGGCTAATATATCAGTAAGATTTCTTATGTGTATATTGAAATCCCCAGCTGCAGTTACTGGTGTTCTTAACAACCCAGAGTAGTCGCTTGCACATGTATCAGAAACACAGCTTTTGTGGAAGATCCAGATCCGGCCATGCTGGGTTGGATGGCCTTGGATGGGTTCATCTTGGTAGCAAGGGATAGCTCGTGTCCCCCTCAACCCCACCTCAAGAGCTGCCCTTCACTTGCAACACTGAGGCTAAGGTGAGGCCGTTGTATCCATGATCTCCGTCTGGCTTATTCTTCTCTCTTATAGCAAGTTAACCAGGCAGAGTTTGAGTGACTCAGCATTTCATACTCCAAATCAGGCAAGGTCCTTATGTTTTATTGGTACTGAGGACTGAACCCAGGGATATTCTACCTCTGAGCCATACTCTCAGCCTTTTTTATTTTTATTTTGAAACAGGGTCTTGCTAAGTTGCTGAGGCTGGCCTCGAACCTGAGATCCTCCTGTCTCAGCCTCCCCAAGTACTGGGATTACAGGCATGTGCCCTCACACCTGGCTCTGTGTTGTACTTTTACTGGGGCCACTTGACCATGTGGAAATGACTAGGTAATAACTAAACACTTGGATTCCCTTCCCCTGTTGAATAAAGGTCGTACCAACATGACTGTCGACCCACCCCAGAGGGTATCTGGTAAGAGCTTGCTTGGTAGGAGTTACCAAGGCAGGACTCGGGCCTATGGCACTGCAGAGACTTGGGTCTAGAGAACGAGGCAGGAGCGTGGAGAAGTCCAGGCACAAGAACCACAGCCTAAGGTCAGCGATGTGACTGACATTGCCATGTGTCCAGGAACATTTGGCTGGAAATCTCGTGCCCTGCACCGCCTCTGCTGAGTCCCGGGAACAGGGCCAGACTGCAACAGAGATGAAGTGGGACACGGGAGGGGGTCACGACAGCATGGGCGGCCATTCCTGATCCTGGCCAGGTCGACCTTGCAGGCCATAGGCAAGGCTCAGCAGTTTCTGGAAAGGGCTTTTTCAGTTGATTTAAAATTATTCTTTTTCCCTTCCAAATAAAGTGCGTTTAGGTTAAAAACTAAGCAGCATATACATAAATTAATTGAAAAGTGTATGCACTAAGATTTAGGGTGTGTGTGTGCGTGTGTGTGTGTGTGTATGTGTATGTGTGTGTGTGTGTGTGTGTGGTTTTGGGGGTTGAACTCATGGGTGTTCTACCTCCATGCTCTGCCCCCAGATATTTTTATTTTTTGTTTTGAAACAGGGTCTTGCTAGGTTGCTGAGAGTCTCCCAACATTGCTGAAACTATTCTTAAATCTTCAATCCTCCTGTCTCAGCCTCCCGAGTATTGGCATTACAGGCATGCACCAACACACTCAGCTTTTTGGGGTGCTTCAATAAATTTGAAGTTTTGGAGTCTTCTCAGTATGGGGACAATAGAAGACCCCAGGCTTTACCTGCTGGGAAAGCTGTGACAGTTTATAGGATGAAATGAGGGTTCTTGGTTGAGAAAGGAGGATGCTGGTTACTTGGGGGAAAATAATCAAAGAACAATGACACCGAGAGAGATTCTGAATGTAATCCTGAGACTCCTGCCAGTGAAAGAAAGCACATATTTGCACATGTGCATTTACCTGTGCGCGTGTGCTCACACACACATATACACACGTGTACACACATACACAAACAATAGAAGCTTTGAAGGAATGGGTTGGACTTGTTTTCAATATATCTTGTAAATACGTTTACAAATAATAAATAAATGTCTTTGACATTTTACCATACTGCGGAGGGTTCGCGGCCAGCCTCAGCTACCTAGTGAGGCACGCCGCAACTTAGTGAGACCCTGTTTCCAAATAAAGAGTAAAAAATAGGGCTGGGGGTATAGCTCGGAGGTAGAATGCCCCTGGGTTTAATCCCCAGTACCTTAAAAAAAAGAAAAGAAATTACCAGCAGTTGTGCTAAGTGCTAAGAGGAGATTTGGCAATAAATCTTGGCATTTCATCATCTAATAAAGACTAGATGGTCCCCTTAACTCTGCAGTTCGTCTTCTATTAGTGATGAATGTCATAGCCTATGACTCCTAGAAGAATTTTAAAAATCCACAACTAGACATCCTGGAATGCCTAACTGCGCTTGCCTTTGACTTTTCTTTCCCAAGCAGCCCTCTTTCCCTCGCCATTCACTGCCACCTAGCGAGCTGGTTGGGGAAGGGAAGGATAGCCGGGAAGGAAGCCTTTTCTAAAGGCAACAGCTTTAATCAGTGATTTCCAGTGTCAAAAGATAATGGAGCAGGGGGTGGAGGTGCCCCTGCTGGGATAATGAGATTCAGCCCATCAGTGCAGAACACTGTAAGGAAGCCCCAGTCCAGTGGCAGCTTCTGGAAGGAGCAGTTAAGGTGAGCAAATGGTGACAAGACAGGGCTTCTGACGTGACAGCTTGGCTCTGTAAAATCAACGAACGTTCCTTTCCTTTCTCCTTGGTTGAACCAGGCTCAGGGCAACAAGGCCCGCCTCGTGCAGATGTCAGGGTGGGTGGAGAGGAAGGGTGTGTGGAATGACTGGGCCTGTGCAGAAGCTCTGTGTGCCTGGGAGTCATCAAAACTATGCTAATGAGGCCCCCTGGGGGGACGATCCCAGAAGTGAAGGAGGTGGCAATTAGAATTGAAATGTAATAAGGTGCAGCCACCCTTGCATCTCCAGCTCTGTCCTGGGCCAGTCCCGCCTCAGTGTGAGCACAAAGGCGGTACTCTCCTCCCCAGCGGAGAGCGGGCCTCCTAGATCCTGGGTCACAAGCACTGACAAGATGCTTCTCTATCGCTCACACACAAAACTGCAGGAGAGGAATGGGAGGGGGTACTGATCCAGGAGCCCTGCACGGCTCAATCTGGCCGTACTGGAAAAACCCCGCATGCTTCAGCATTCAACGTGTGAGGCTGGCCAGGGTGACCTTTGACTTTGGTGGCTCATCTCTGCCCAGTTTGTATGAGAGTGTTGGAGAAGTGAATTGCTCAGGGTGGAGGGATAATGTCTGTGCAGTTCCTTGCAGTGACTACTCCCATAGGAGTGTGTGTGTGTGTGTGTGTGTATGGTTGTAGTATGTGTGTATGTATGTGCACAGGGATGTGCATTTGTTCATGTGAGTGCATGTGGCTGTGTATACACATGTGTATGACTGTGTGTGCATGGCTGTTTATCTGTGTAGATACAGCAGGTGTGTGCTTACGTTGCATGTGTGTCTGTGGTTCTGTGTGAATACTACGGGGCTCTTACTGATTGACACTGAGCCTTCTGTTGGTGTGCATTGCCTTTGGCAGGTGACTTTTAATGACTGTGATACCTAAGAGGCTTCCTAAGGGTGCTTGGTTCAGAAACTAAGACAGTCAAAGAATCCAATGATTTTAATAATTAAATGAGACTAAAGTGAAAATATGTTGTTTTTTTTTTTTTCACTTAGAAGATCACTGACCATTCAGCTCATGACATCTCTCCCCAGTAGCTTCCTTCAGAGTCAATGTTCTCTCCCCAGGGGTGAGTTCAAGTTTTTAAGATGCTACATGGAGCTGACTGAGGGCTTCCCGCTAGCAATCATTTTCACACTCGAAACAGATTTGTCCCATTGCAAAAATGGTGATACAATTTGGCACTGGGCCATTCACTGATTTGATTCTATTTGTATTGTAATTTACAGTTGTCAATTGAATCGTAATGCTTGAACTATCCATGGGGAAACAAGCTATTAATAGAGCAATGCACAAGGAGCCTAAGCATTTCGCAGGGGATCGCTCGATTTGAATTATTTTATACATGCACTTCTAGATGTACTCTCAACCTTACAGCCTGTGGGCCAGTGTTGCTCCCTGTATCCATTTCTCCAAAGACATTGTTTCTCTTCTGCATAATGGATGAAATCCCTATTCAACATGAAGTAATGAAACAAAGACCACATGTGTAGGTTTTAGCACATATATCATGTGGCATGTAATTTAGAGCAGCTAACAGGTTTTGCATGCAATGACCAATGCCTCCAGAGCTTCCTTACACCCAGGCATCTTCTGGAGGTTAGTGGTCCTACCCCAGGGTAAGACCAAAGTACACCACAGTACTCACTCTCCACGAGTCAAGAAAACCAGAAGAACAAGAAGACATAAAAAGTAAAAATGGAAAACTGGAACACTACAGTTGTGCTCTGAATTTGAATTGGGAAAGGCTATAAAAATAACCCTCACCATCCTGTTTGTGGGGGAAAAACGCACCCAGCCTTCTGCTGTGTCCTTCCAAAGTTCACATGTTGAAATTGAAGTGCCAGTGTGTTGGCGGTAGGAGCTGGGGCCTGTGGGAATGGGTCACTTCAGGAAGGTGGAGTCTTCACTCATGGGATTATTGTAAGAGACCTAGGGAGATTGATGGCCCTTTGGCTTTCTATTCCACCCTGTAAGAATGCAGACAAGCCACCATCTATGAGGAACAGGCCCTCACCAAGGATAGAATCTACTGCTGTCTTGATGTTGGACTTCCCCACCTCCAGAACTGTGAGAATAAAGTTTCTGTTGTTTATAAATTACTCATGTGAGGTATTTTGTGATAGCAGCCTGAATGAACTAAGACACCTTATTTATTTATTATTTATTTATTTTGGTACTGGGGATTGAACTCCGGGGCATTCTACCTCTGAGCTATAGCCCCCAGGTTTATCTTATTTTTTGTTTTTACACAGGCTCTTGCTAAGTTGCTGAGACTGGCCTCAAAAACTGTGATTCTCCTGTCTCAACCTCCCAAGTACTGGGATAACAGGAATGCGCCACCATGCCTGGCTTAAGACACCTTTTTTTAATCAAGTACTTTCCCTGTCAGCAATCATGTAGAGAGACTGTGATGACCAAATCCCACTAGATGTAGGTTGTTGACTAGTTTCTGGGTTCCAAAGAAAAAGCTTCGAGGCAAACATTGGGGAAAAAATACTTCTTAAGCCAACTTTGCAAATAAGTAAGTTGTTCAGTATTAACTATTTCCCTCCAAAGTTATGAAAGAGAAAGCACTTAAAAAAGAGTAAGTTTGAAGCAATTAGTTTTGCATGGTGCTCAACCCTTGAGGCCATGAAGAGTCAGGTAGTCCCAGACTTCTCTATCCAGGCGCTGAGTCCCAGTAGACGCACCTGAGCATGAGCTGAATAGGAAGCATTATTTCGCACATGCCCTGTGGAAGTCATTAGCAACACAGCTTGCTTAGCTGCCTTGCATTTATTTCATTCACTGAAGGACAAACTAGTGGCATTTGTGAAAGACACCATGCTATGCACCACTGATTCTCTAGCTCTGCTGGTCAAAAAGAAGCTTTGGAAATAAAACTTTTAAAAATGCTTCATTGTTTAAATGTGTTATAATGAGCTTTTTAAAAATTCACTAATTCTGGTTCTTTATAGATTTTTGTCCTCTGGTTGATAGGAAGAGCTAAGGTAGTAGGAAATATTAACAATTATTAATTATGTTAATAATGATAATAAAGTAGCTTGTATTTATTGAACACTAGGAATGTGCTAGGCAACTATACTCTTTTAAGTAAATCTTCTTTTTAATCTTAACTTTCACAATAGTTTTAAAGATAAAATCACTAGCTCTGATATATAAAGGAGGAAGTTGAATACCCAAAGTTATACAGCTAGTATATGACACAGCTGAGATTCAAACTTTGGATTATTTGATTCCCAATTTAGTGCTCTTAACTCATTAAGTCCCATTGTTCTACATGTGAGACACCTATAAAAACTTAAGTTGAGAAACAAATATACCATGTATGGTAATTTTTGAAAAAAATATTATTGCTATTTTTTTGATACTGGGGAGATTGAACCGAGGGGCATTTTTATCTTCAAGCTACATCCCCAGCCCTATTCTATTTTTATTTTGAAACAGGATCTCACTAAGTTTCTGAGGCTGGTCTTGAACCTGCAATCCTGTCTCAGCATCCCAAGTACTGAGATTATAGGCATGTGTAACCTTGTCTGTCTATAAACAATATGTTTTTAGAGTTCTATTCTTTGAGAAAGTAATAGGTAAATGATTAGAGTGTTTGAAAAGATATATATGAAAACATATGTAAAGGATAGATCTCTAGATTATGCTTTCCAGCCTATTTTAATGCACTTATGTTCATTTCATTAAAATAGTCACAGAATTGAAAACTTGGGACTTAATGGAGTTGTTATACTTATGAATATATTATGCTTTAGGTATTTATTTATAGATATGATTTTTTTTCTAATCCCATTGTCCTAATCCAGGAAGCTACTATTTTAGCAGCCTTCACCCTGGTCATCCCAAATTCCTGTCTCTGCTCTAACAAATCCATCTCTGTAAACTACCATTGGAGTTGCTATCTTACAATACAAGTCTTACCATTCTCTCAAATATCCAGAAACTCTCAATGGCTCCCTTCACTTGAATGATAAAGTCCACACTCCTGAATACGGTGATCAAGACCCCTATGATCTAGCCCATCTCTACTTCGTGTATGTGTGTGTGTGTGTGTGTGTGTGTGTGTGTGTGTGTGTGTGTTACTGTGTTACTGGTGATGAGCCTAGGGGGTTTCAACCTCCAAGCTACACCCCAAGCCCATTTATGTTTTGAAACAGGGTCTCTCGCTAGGTTGCTGAGACCTTGCTAAGTTGCAGAGGCTGACCTTGAACCTGCAATCCTCCTGTCTCAGCCTCCCAAGTACTGGGATTATAACTGTGTATCACCATGCTCAGCATCTTTGCCATTTAGCTGACCATCTCTGCTCAGTGTTCAAAGGATCTGAGACCTTGGCTCAGGCTAGGTCCTAGCTTGTCTTGCATTCCTGGAACAGTCAGATATAGTGGGCAGAGATATAACTTTGCAGTCAGTGGAGCTGGATCAGAACCCCAGCTGTGATACTTATCAGAGGCTGGGCCTTGGCTTAGTGGTATAACTTCTCTGAACCTTGTTTTCATCTGGAAACATGTATTATTGAAAGCATCAAATGAAACCACAGATGCATGCTACTTAGCATATCCACTAGCACATGGTATTCAGGAAATAAGCATGTTTATTTGCTTGGGGAACTTAATGCCCTTGCTAAGGTTTGTTTCAGGGATTCCCAGGTACACAGCCTCAGTCTGTCTCAACTGGGTCTCAGACTCCAGTAATATCAGATTCATACCTGTCTATCTTTTGTCCCCAACCCCAAGGCCATTCTTATGATTCAACTTTCCCCTTATCTAGTGCTGGTATGGTCCTAATTGGCAGATGTATCCAGTAAAATACTAATTGTAGTCTAAATTTTTAGAGCACAGTTAAGAAACTGACAAAAGATAAAAGACAAAAGAATCACATTGCAAAGATAATAATTATGATCAAAATAGCTAATAGAAAAAACAAAAATAAACAAAGTAACTAATAGATATTGAAACCATACTTTCAGCAATTCATGTATATTACTTATTAAAACTTTAAAATAAGCCAGGTATAGTGGCACACGCTTGTAATCCCAGCATTTGGGAGACTGAGACTGGAGGATCCGGGTTCGCAGCCAGCCTCAGCTACCTAATGAGGCTCTCCACAACTTAGTGAGACCCTGTTTCAAAATAAAGAATAAAAAATAGGGCTGAGGGTATAGCTCGGAGGTAGAATGCCCCCAGGTTCCATCACCAGTACCACAAAACAAACAACAACAACAACAAAAACTTTAAAATATTGGTATGATTATTTTTCTCTCCCTTTTACAGGTGGGGGCATTGATACTTAGATTACCAACTTATAAGTGGCAGCTGGATTTGAACCAAGGCAACCCGGTTTGTGGCCTGGGACATACGCAAGCACATTCTTCCACCCCACCCTGCCACTTATGCAAACTCTCACAGAGGACACAGATCTCTTGTGTTCACCCCAAGGTGCCAGACTTTGGTGACTCAGCCTTCATGTGTCACAGTGTACTTGGGTGACCCTATCTTTTTTTTTTTCTTTTGCAGTACTGGGGATGGAACCTGGGGGCATTCTACCTCCGAGCTACACCCCCAGCCCTATTTTTTATTCTTTATTTTGAAACAGGGTCTCACTAAGTTGTGGAGTGCCTCACTAGGTAGCTGAGGCTGGCCTCGAACCCGGATCCTCCGGTCTCAGCCTCCCAAAAGCTGGGATTACAAGTGTGCGCCACCACGCCCGGCTTGACCCTATCATTTATGTCAACTTCATTTCCACTCTCCTCTTGATTCGCCCAAATGTACCAAGCTAGAATCATTTAAAGTATACAGTAAAAAAAAAAAAAAAGAAAAAAGAAGAAAAAGAAAAAAAAAAAACAATTCCCTTTTCTATTATTTTTTTATTTGAAGAAGCATCCACGTTAGAGCTTCAAATAATTCATTATAAATATTTGACTGTAGTCCCAGTTTGAGACAATTGGATATTTGGAAGAAATGCCTAGAAAAAAATCTCTTTGGCAAATATTTTCAAATTATTCTCATTATCTGCAAGGACAGGTTGGATTTGGGTTCTGGGAGCCTATAAAGAGAAGTTTTAGGAAGAGCTGTTGCAAAAAAACTTTATCATCACATATATCTCCCTTCTAATATTCTGAATAAATGAAAAACCTTCCTGAATGCAGTTGTATCTAGCATCTGGGACATTCGATTTTAAGTACTCACTGGTCTCAGGATCAACAACACATTTCAATCAATACAAGAAAAGCCAAATCTGTCCAAGATTTTTCAAGTTAGGCTCCACAAAGATTATTTCATGCTGGAAATAGAGGATCTGATTTTTTTCTGATTGATGAGATTTTAGGTGTATTTTTTACTTCTCCCCCACCCACACTTCCTACATTTTCTAGGTTTTCTGATAACAAGAAAAAAAAAATCAGTGTCTATAGGACAGCAATCACTCGGTTACTTCGGTGGGAAAACTCTAAAAGTTTGTAGTGTCAGGTTCAGCTTGCCTTGCTGTCCCCCAGCTGTGTAAGTTTGGGCAAGCTTCTGATCATCAGGATGTGCAGGGTGGATGCAGCTGTGTTTAAATGTCAGGCTCCAAGTCCCAGGGCTTCCTATGGGGGCCTCTGCAGTCCTCTGCCCCAGGTTTCTGTCAAAATAGCTTTATCTGTTATAGGCTTTACACTGTAAGAATCTCCATGCTAATTCTGTTAAAAAATATTCCATTCATAACAAAAAGAGTTTGAAAACCTTGCTGCTGGGTGATATCTAGAAAGCTTCTCACCTGTGATTCATAATCCTTTTGTCAATACAGTCACATGCTGCATAATGACATTTCGGTCAGTGACAGGTTGAATAGACCACAGCGGTGCCACAAGACTGCAAGGAAGATGAAAAGTTCCCATCACACAGCGATGCTGTGGGCCGCGTAGTGTGAGCGCCACAACACATTGGTCACGTGGTGTGGTCAGACCTACTGCCCTGCCAGGTGTATAAAAGTATAGCGCGATTGTGTACAGAATGTCATACCTGATAATGATAATAAACGACTATGCTGTTGGTGTATGTGTTTACTATAATTTTATTACTTTAGAGTGTATTCCTACTTATTTAAAAAAACATTACTGCAAACAATGCACTGCTGGCTAGCAGCAGCCTTGGGTTTCTGGTTTCTCTGCATCCCTCGACTGCATCAAGAGGCCAATGGAGAGGCAGACGACACCATCCAGATGTGTGCAGCTGTGCCTGGTGAAGACTACCCAAAGACAAAATCGGCCAACCACACATTTCTCAGAAGAAGCCCAACGGTAAGCGACACATGGCCATCGTACTATGTCTCACGAAGGCCGTAGGATCTCCCAGCTCCTCCTACAGCTGTCCTTCCTGGGGACGAGAAAGGTGGTGGAGCTAACTTGCAGCCGTTAACCTTGCTAAGACACCTTCTGGACTTTTACTTGAATTTTTTGATGCAGCTGTACCACGCTCCTCAGTATCTTTCCAAAGGAATTGAAGTTAGAACACTACAGTGATACATGTATACCCGTGCTTATAACAGCAGCAGCACAATCCACAATAGCCAAATTATGGAACCAACCGAGGTGTCTATTAGTAGATGAATGGATAATGAAAATGTGATTATATGCACACCACGGATATCTCACTCAGCATAAGGAAGAACAGTAGTATGTCATTTTCAGGAAAACAAATGGATCTAGGGAATATTATGCTAAGTGTGATCAGCCAGTCTCAGAAAGTCAAAAGTCACACATTTTCTCTCATATGTATAAGATGAAACAAAAATAGGAAGGGAAAGGCACTTTAGTCGAATGAGGAAACAGTAGAATAGTGGAAGGAAATTGGGGAGGGTCGGGGAGGGGGAAATGAGGATCCAGGAAGGAAACAGTTCAAATAAGGGCACATCCATACAAGGTTTCACTACCAGTCTCACTAGCATGCACAGGGAGGGAGGAAGGGGCGGGGAGGAGTATAAGGAGGAAAATACACCAGGTGCCGTGTGCATGTATGCTTGTATCACTTTCAAGCTCACTATGGTGTATAATTATAATGTGTAATCTATTATGTAGGATGTATATTCTCAGTATGATGCACCAATAAAAGAATGAAAAAGAAAGAGTTACTTGATGCCAGCTAGTTTGACAAGGCAAAATACGCCGATGTAATCTTCCCTGGAAAAGACCCCTCAGCAGCCACTCTTCGTTGACTGTGAGTCCAATAATGTGTGCCCATGCTTAATTACAAGTTAGGTATGAATTCGCTTCAACAGAGTTTTTTTTTGAGATGGGGGAAGAGAGGGGAAAATGGCCCTGGGAACCTGAGGGCAAAGGACAGCAGTGGAAGGTCCAGGAGATGAAGAGGAAGCTGAGGGTGTCTTCTACCCACATCACTTCCTCTTCTGAGAATCTTCCACATGAATGCCATTCCTAAACCTGTGCACGTCTGCCTTCAAATGCACATGCCCTCGAACACAACACACACAGCACGACACACCTCTCTGTGTGAATAATGCTATCAACTTCACAGCGCCATCACAAGAGAAGCTTCTTCTCCTCTATGCTTCCTCCTCATTTTGATATTTCCTATCAAGGTCATCTCACTGGAAGCAGCTCTCCCACCGGATATTTGATGACCATCATCTTCCAGCCATTTGTAGAGTTTAAGCAAGGAAATCAAGCTGTTCTAATGGGTTTAAGTCCAACCCACAACTGTCATGCTTTTAGGGGACAGAAGACACAGATTTCTTCCCAGTTAAGCATCTTTTGAAAAAAACACACAAGATGTAAAAGAGCTCAGAAAAAAATCTATAGGAAAAGAAGACAAGTGGTGAAATCACTTAATTTACATAGTTGTGTGTGTGTGTGTGTTTACTGGGGATCAAATCCAGTAGCATTCTACCTCCAAGCTACATCCCCAGCTTGGAAGGTAGAAGACTACCTTGGAAGATTGGAAGTGTGAAAAAATTCCTAGGTATTATAATAGGAAAAACATATAGAGGACAGGAAGGAAGGAAAGAAGAGAAGGAGAGGTGGAAGACTTCTTGATTAGTGACAGTCCCTGTGGTGCCTTTACCAGGGGTAAGTCTTCTGGGATACATCTTCACAGCACGTAGCTTCATTTCTCTCAAGAGACAGACCAATTAATGCCCTGCTCATTTCTTATTAATCAAGCTTTTGATTACACAAGTGTGTCAGGGCACCTGGCCACAGATGATCAAGAAGCAATTGAATTGAACCTCACCATGCATAAGACATTGTTCTGTATTATGATCTACAATTTAAGAGGTTTTGGGCTGGGCATGGTGGTGCATGTTTGTAATTCCAGTACTTGAAACAGGAGGACTGCAGGTTTGAGGTCAGCCTTAGCAACTTAGCAAGACTCTTAGCAACCTATCAGGAATCTGTTTCAACATAAAAAATGGGCTGGGAGTGTAGCTCAGAGGTAGAATGTCTAGTAACACACACACACACACACACACACACACACACACTCACATCACACACACACACGGCACACACACATACGACTATAAATGAGAACACATATCTCACAGGAGCTTTCCCTTGTCTGTCTTGTTCCCTGTAAGTTTTTTAAATTTTATTTTATTATTTATTATTATTATTATTATTTTGCGGTACTGGGGATTGAACCCAGGGGCATTCTACCTCCGAGCTATACCCCCAGCCCTATTTTTTATTCTTTATTTGGAAACAGGGTCTCACTAAGTTGCGGAATGCCTCACTAGGTAGCTGAGGCTGGTCGTGAACCCGAATCCTCCGGTCTCAGCCTCCGGAATGCTGGGATTACAAGCGTGCGCCACCATGCCCGGCTAATTTTCTAAATTTTATACAGAGCAAATATCTGAACTTCAAGCGCTTACTCAATGAGATGGGTTTGGCTTCTAGTACAACATTATTAAGTCTTGAAGATCGTGAGAAAAAACCTAAGTCCTACAGAAACGCTTTGCAAAGAGCAGAGCTCAGGCGTTCTCGTTTTGGCATGTAGCCCTTAAATAGATCTGACAGCTCAATTTTCCAATGTGATATGCAGGAAATATGAAATTAGCTTCCAATTATATCGGGTGCAGTGATTATGTGCGCGGGAAGTTTCATGCAGGGCGGCTTGTCGCAACCACTTCCTGAAGTTTTATTTTCTAAAATTCAAAACCCACCCAGCCTATAGAAAATCAAGAGTGCTTTAAAAAAGTTGGAGGAGGGGCATTAAGATGTTTATTTTGTATTCTGTGTGAGTGTCATTCATTTCTGGCCTCATGTCATAAGCCTCTGCTACAACAGGTGCCTTGGTGAATAGCAGGTGCCACCAAAGCTAATGTGAGAGAGATCGTCAGGGTCATCTCCAACACTCTTTATCTCCTTTATATGCCAAAACATGCATTTTAATCAGTTCAGCAAAGTGCCCATTTCTCTAAAAAGATTATACCAATACATCCTCACTCAGATACATTCTATAACTAAACTTCGCCCAAAGGAGTGCTAGCAGAAGTCTTCAGAAACAAGAGAGGGGCCCTTGACTCCTTTTTTCTTTATTGCAGCCTGGAATACAAATGTGATTTCAAAGAGTCAATTGGGGCCATGAGGTTGAGGATGGTGAAGAAACAAAATACCAAAGGCCTGAAGCTCTGATCACTACAGAACAACTCTACAGCCCTGGATTCTACCTGCAGGCTGTTTTCTCAGGAAAGAAAAATAACTATTTATCCTTTTAAAGCCACAATTCATCACTCTAGGAAGCCTCAGTTTTTTATGCAGCTAAATTTAGATCTACCTGATATAATTAGAGCCTTCCAGATGTCAGGTTCCATGTAGTACCTAACTGCTAAATTAGGGCAGCTCCTCTACGGGGACTCGCCTTGCCTACCCACTCCATGGGACTGAGTATTAGTATGGTCAGCTGGCTGGTCACTCAAATGCTTTTTCTCCCTCTTCTTCTTCCTCCCTCTCTTCTTCTCTTCTTTTCCTCCTTCCCATCCTCTACCATTTTTTTTCTCTGTAATAATACCTAGAAGTTCTTTTTTTCCACAGTCCAAATTTCATAAAGACCACATTGAAATGGTGAATTTAAAGTGACTGAATCCACTCCGAGCTAGAAGAATTGCCAACAGCCAACAACTCCTGTTAGGCTGAAGATGAACAAGTGCAGATAAGAGGTGGCAGTGTTCTGGTCCCTGCTTGCTGAGAGTTGGAGCAAACAGTGGCTCACTGCAAGGTCTCTTCTCGTTTTATTTTCCATGCTCTGTACACCTCTCCCCACACTCCTGCCCCAGAGGTCTGCACGATGATGCTTATATCCTGGCTCCACAGCCCTCATCCCCAGCTATACTGCCCTCAGTCTCTGCCAATATGATGGCTTCAAGTTCAGAGCCTGAATCTGCTCCTCCAAGCAGGTGTC
>PVLC010030966.1:0-19134 GCA_004027655.1 Graphiurus murinus
AATGAATATACCATTGTGTATTGTAACACATTTTGTATATTCATTCACCAGTAGGTGAGTATTTTATTTCCACATTTGATTATTGTGAATAGTGATGTAATGAATTTGTGCCCAATATTATGTTTGAATACTTGTTTTTAATTTTCTGAACACATATTTGGTGGTAGAATTGCTGAGTTATAAATAGTTATGTGTTTAATATATCAAGGAACTGATAAAAATCTTTTCCATAATAGCTGTGGCATTTCATTTTCCCACCAGGAGTGCATGAGAGTTCCTATTTCTCCTCATTCTATCCAACATCTGTCTTCCCCATGATTTTGATTATACCTCTCCTGGTGGGTGAGAAATGGTATAATACTGTGGTTTTGATTTGTATTTCCTTAGTGTTAGTGATATTGTGCAACACGGGCAATTTTGACATCTGCCTTAGATAAATGTTTTTTCATTCCTTTGGAGGTAAATAGCTGAATTGCTTGCTTTTGTTATTGACTTGTAAGATTTCTTCATATTATCTGGATTCAATTACATTGTTAGAATTTGCAAAAATTTCTACTATTTTCTATGTGTCTTTTCAGTTTCTTTTTTTAATTTTTATTTTTATTCATACATTCTAAGCATACATCTTTGTTAGGTACAAATTGATAACAATATATATGCTCACAATTCTCATTTGACGCCTTCCCCAAATTCCCACCCCGCTCCCTCGCCCTCCCTCTCTCTCAAGTTCAGTTTAGTGAGTGACCTTGATATACATTAGTGTGCCCCCCCCCGTCCTACCCCTTCGGTTAAATCAACTTCTTTGCTTTCGAGGGTCTCTCCTTTTTCATCTGGAGACCCTCTTATGCCCCATCTTCTCCCTAGCATCCGCATATTAGGGAGAACATATGCTTCTTTACTCTTTGTGACTGGCTAATCTCACTTAACATAATGTTTTCTAGTTGCCTCCATTTCCCTGCAAATAACATAATTTTGTTCTTCTTTATGGCTGAGTAAATTTCCATTGTGTACATATCCCATAGTTTTGTAATCCATTCATCTGTGGTTGGACATCTTGGCTGCTTCCATAGTTTGGCTATTGTAAAATGTCCAGCTATAAACATAGATACACATACGTCGGTCTGATAGTTTGGTTTCCATTCTTTTGGGTAGATACCCAGTAGTGGTATTGCTGGATCATATGGTAGGTTCATTCCTGTACATCTGAGGGTCCTCCGTACTGTTTTCCAAAGTGGTTGCACTAGTTTGCAATCCTACCAACAGTGTATTAGAGTTCCCACTTCTCCACATCCTTGATAGTGTCTTCTGAAGTACAAAAATTTTAATTTGAATGATGTAAAACTTAGCATTTTCCAGCTGGGCATGGTGGCGCATGCTTGTAATCCCAGCATTTGGGAGGCTGAGACCGGAGGATCTGGGTTCGCGGCCAGCCTCAGCTACCTAGTGAGCCACTCCGCAACTTAGTGAGACTCGGTTTCAAAATAAAGAATAAAAAATAGGGCTGGGGGTATAGCTCGGAGGTAGAATGCCCCTGAGTTCAATCCCCAGTACTGCAAAAAAAAAAAAAAAAAATTTAGCATTTTCCTTTTATTACTTGTGCTTTGGTTTAAACTTTGAGAATACATTGCCAAATCTGAGATTATGAATATTCACCCCCTTGGTTTTCTTCTGAAATTTGTGTAGTTGTAGAAGTTATGTCTGTTTCTTTGATGCAGTTTGAAGTATATGTGAGGTAATGATACCTCTTCTTTTGCATGTGGCTATTCAATCATTCTAGCACCAGTTTGTTGAAAATAGTATTTTCCCCCATTATACCTTTGTCAAAATTCACTGGACCACAGACACATGTATTTGTTTCTGGACTCTAAATTCTATCTGTTGGTCTCTCCTTACACTCATAGTGCATTTTCTTGATTATTGTATCTTTATCACAATAAATGAGTCCTATTATTGTTCTTCCTTTTCAAGATTGTTTTGAATGTTGTGAGTCCTTTGAAATTTCATGTGAAGTTTAAAATTAAGCTGTCAATTTCCCCAGAGAACACAGGGATGATCATGATACAAGGTGTGTAAAATCAATCAATTTGATCAATTTCACTTAAGTCTTCTTTATTCCATTTCACCAATGTATTGTAATCTTCAAGATATAAGATTTACAGTTTTGTTAAATTTATTCTTACGTATTTTATTTTCTTGTAAATAGCATGCTTTTTATTAATTTCAATTTGCGACTGTACCTTGCTTGTACAGAAATACAATATAATTTAGGGTTCTGATGTTGTATTTTGAAACATCACTGATATTTTTTCAGTTCTAGTAAATGAATAGAAATGTTGAAAGAGTTA
Source organism: Graphiurus murinus (assembly GCA_004027655.1). Lineage (NCBI taxonomy): Eukaryota > Metazoa > Chordata > Mammalia > Rodentia > Gliridae > Graphiurus > Graphiurus murinus. The sequence continues at coordinate 2,346 of PVLC010030966.1, forward strand.
TCTTTTCTTCTCAACCTGTTGGGGGAAAGTAATCTATGAAGTATGCTGCTAGCTCCTGGTTTTCATAAATACCGTTCATCAGGTTGAGTAAATCCCCATTCTATTCCTAATTTGTAGAGTATTTTTTATCACAAAATGATGTTGACGTTTTTGTGAAATGCTTTTTTTTTCCAATTCTTGTTTGATATTTGTTTTCAATTTGATATAAATGCTGTATTATACACCCTAGCAGTACAGGGTGAACCCTTCATGTTTCTGGCATAGAATTCCTTTTATATGTTATTGAATTCTAGTTTTTGTTTGTTAGTGTTTGTTAAGGATTGTGCATCCACACTTATAATACATCTTTATCTGTACTTTTCTTTCTTTCTTTTTTTTTTCCCCTGGGGATTGAACACAGGGGCATTCTATCTCTGAGCTATACCCTCAGACGTATTTTTTATTCTTTATTTTGAAACAGCATCTCACTAAGTTGCAGAGTGCCTCACTAGGTAGCTGAGGCTGGCCATGAACCCGGTCTCAGCCTCCCACATGCTGGGATTACAAGCACGAGCCACCACACCTGGCTGTACTTTTCTTTTTTATCATACTTTCATCTGATTTAAGTATCATGGCAATACTGGGCCTATAGAATGAATTTGGAAGTGTTTACTATCTTTCTAAATTTTAGAAGTGTTTGTGAAGAACTGGTATTAGCTGTTCTTTAATTGTTGGGTAAACCTCAGCACTGAAGCTATCAGAAGCTAAGCTCTCTTTTCCTTTCCCCCATGAATGTTATTTAATTATCAAATCACTGTCTGTGTGTATTGCAGATTTATTCATATTCTATATTTATTTTTGGGTCACTTCTACAATCTGTGTTTCTGTGGATTTGTCCTTTTACCTAAATATCTAATTGTAGAATTCTTTTAAAATTTATTCTATGTTTTGAGTTTCAGGACTAATTTCTCCTCTTTAATTTTGACTGCTTAGAATTTAAATCATCTGTTTTTTTCTTTTGGTTAAGCTAGGTAGAGCTTTGCTTCATTTTTTTGATATTTTCATAGAATGTGCTTTGGTTTATTGCTTTTCTGGTATTTTTATTGTCTATTTTATAAGTTTCCATTCTATTCTATGATACTTGCTACCTTCTCATTGTTTTAGGTTTATTTTGCTCTGGTTTTTAATATTTTGTGATGTAAAGTATAATATTTATTTGTAATTCAAGAAATGAGTGGTTATAAATTTCCCTTTGCTTGTTGCCTTTTTCTTTTCACAAATTTGTTGTGTTGTGTGTTCCCTTTTACTCATCATAATGAAATTTCTATTTGATCTTTTGAGTTGTTCTTTGACCCTTTGGTTACTCTTGAATGCACTGGTTAATTTTCATATGTTTGTAAGTTTCCCAACTTCCTTTCCATGCTTGATTTCTGACTTCATTCCATGGTAGTTGAGGAGCATAAGCTGAATCAGTCCTTTTCTGACAGTTTTTTTTTTTTTTTTTTGGCAGCATGATAATTTATAGCACCAGACTACTGTCTGATTTATTCAAAAGACTCTAGTCCCGTAGATAAAGGGGAAAGGTTAGTGAATTTAATACTGTTCCTTTGGTCACTCCAAAGCACAGAGGGGGCTGCTGATCTCACTTCTCTGGTAGTGGCACTGTATCAGACCTTGCTCTGGCTCAGTCAATGGCCTAGAGCCCAAGCAAAGGTCACAGAAGGAATGAATCCTGGTTGGCAGCCCTTATGATTTTACCCTTCCCAATGTTTCAGGAAAGTGTAATTCCTCCAGGTGAAATTTGCATTTTAATTAAAGTTTATTTTTCTTTTCTCTTCAGTACTCTTTCCATTCCTTACTCCAATATACGAGATGTTAAATATCTCCCTGTTTCCAAGAGATTCTGTGAAATTTTTCAAGGAATTTGTAAAAAAGGTGAAAGAAACTCATCTTGATGTTAATCAGAAGGTAAAATGTGGTGTGGCAAATACAAATATGTTTGCTGTTTGTTAATGTATTGGGCTGTATACATATGATTTGTGTACTTTGATCTGTATTTCATTCAAGGTTGATAGAAAACTGTAGGTTTGAGCAGGAGAGCATTTACATTTCCAGGGCAGCTAAGAAGTTCGAGTTTCCCAAGTTGATATGAGAAGGAGTCTGATACACAGAGTTGAACATTTTACATTAAAAATGAAAATTAGTATACTATGACTTTATTATTGTGGAAATAGAAACTTTACTACTTTCTTTTCCTTCAAAAAGATAGAAATTATTGTTTAGACATTATTTATACTGGCATTATAATGTCTCCAGTTCTTATATTGGCAAAGAATGATGTCTGCAGTTCTGAGAGCCAGGATGGCTACTCCAGATTCACTGAGAATGCTGCAGTGTTCTGTGAGCTTCAAGTATTTCAAGATGCTCACAAATAAAACCTGGTAAAGATCTGTGGAAATAGCCATTCCTTAAGAGTTAAGGCAGAAGATCAGATAGGATTAAAATCTGGTCCCTTTCCTGAGCCGGTAGGTGTGACAAGAAAAAGAGCCAGCCACTCTGGCTAGGGGGCTGTGTTCAGAAGCCATACAAGCTCAGGACCAGAGAGAGAAAAATAAAAAACCTTTGGACATCACAGCTGGTTTTCACTCTGGAAATATTATATCTCCAAAGATTGTGGATAGATGTTTTTGTTCATCAAAAAATATTGCAGGTAGATGTGTTTGTTCATTAGTGACTCAGGCAACTCAGTTCAAATTCTGGGCTTACAAGAGACACATTCTCCGGTTTTTATGTTCTTAACTTCTGATTTTCTTCTCACTTAATGAGTGACCTTCTTTCTTTGAAATTTCTCTTTCTGTTTCTAGCACCGAGTGGATTTTCTTCAGCTGATGCTGAACTCCCAGAATTTCAAAGACACAGAGCCCCATAAAGGTAACCAAGGATGTTCCATGGTCTCCTGAGAGATAAGCTCAGAGGGAGGAGTTGTTCTGGAAACATGTAGGAGGCTTTCCATGCAGAGGAGAAATTCTGCCACATTGCAGATAGACACGTGGTTTTATGTTATAAACACAAAAGTTCTGTTATTTCAAGCTCCCAATGAATTGATTATCACCCTATGAAGGTCCGAACCATTTCCAATGGGTTCTAGAGCAGAGATGAACTGATTTCAGTATAGTGCTGTGAATATGCTTGTGTACATCTGCTTCTATTCATCTATCTACAGATCTCTTTCTCTCTCTGGTGTAATACAAGTTCCTATGGAAATGACATTCCTTCCATGGTTGAATAGGCACTGATAATTCCAATTACCTGATCTTATTTTTATATATTTGATGCCCAATATCCTTCTATGGAGCTATTTTCTATTTTGCTACTTTATTTCCATTCAATAAACAGGGGCCAGTCATCACTCTTCTAGCTTTTTGTCTTGATCTATCATTTCTATACATTGTGAGACTATTCATTTCAAAGAATGTCACCACAGGTTTTCTATTACTTGATGGTTCTCAAAGGTAAAATCTCTGCTTCTCAATGTAGGATGACCATACAAATGATCACATCTCACAAAAGTTTGGATTTTTGTCTTGGTTGGTAGATGTAAGGTGGGGTTTGGGAATCTGCATTTCTAATAAGCTCCTAGATGCTTCTGCTGGTGGTCCATGTACTAGTGTGTGTGTGTGTGTGTGTGTGTGTGTGTGTGTGTGTGTTGCTGGAGATTGAAGCAAGTGGCATTCTACCTCTGAGCTAAACTTGTAGATCTATTTTTATTTGAAAATAGCATCTTACTAAGTCTCTAAGAGACTCACTAATTTGCTTGAACTTGCAATCCTTCTGTCTCAGCCTTTCCTGTATAGGGATTAGAGGTGTGCACCATCACACCTTGCTCATGGACAGGTATTTGTTTAGATGGAAGAGCTTTAATTTACCATACAATGAAGCATTTGATCACAAACTCTCTTACAAATTCTCTAGCTATATTTTAGATAAAATAATTTAAAATATCCTGAGGGACTGAGTCACCCCATATTTTCCTTATAGCTAAGTGACTTTTATGAATATTCAAGGGGAATACTTGTAATATGGTATGTATTAGACAGCAAATGATCTCTTGATATTAACCAACTGTGGTGGTGATGAGGATTGAAGGAGGAGAGGCAAACAGCCATGAAGAGTGTAGACCATGGGACTAACTGAAGTAAAACAACTTGGCCTTTTCCTGCCTTTGTAAGATATACATCAGAGTGAAAGCCACTTGGTGTGATGGAATTGCTTTTCCATGTTTCTCCCTGGGTATTTTAGAACTTCTTTTGAATTTTTCTTCATCTGAAATGTGATCTTCTACACTGACCTGCTTATTCTTTGAAATGCTTCATCTCCTTTAGCTCTCACTGATATGGAAATCATGGCCCAATCAATCAACTTTATTTTTGGTGGTTATGAGACCACAGCCAATGCTCTTTCCTTCATTGTATATTCTCTGGCCACTAACCCTGATGTCCAGAAGAAACTGCAGCAGGAGATTGATGCAGCTTTGCCCAATAAGGTGGGTGGATGGCACCTGGAGAGGGAGGGGAGAGGTGAAGAACAACAGGAATGCCTCCTCATCGCTTGGATGAATTTTTACAAGTGGAACTAGAACTTACTTATTTCACCAGCACTATTTAGGAAGCATTTCAAGAGAGGAACATAGAAATAAATGGCATTAACAGAAATAGATATTTGTAATACAGTGCTGGCCCTGATATTTTCATTAGTTAAGAAAATATACAAAGTAAGAATTATCCACAAAACCTCTAAGGCATGTAACAATGAACACTTATTGCTAAGTGTCTGAATACTTATCTCTACCAATACTGGGGCAGGAGCTCTGGCTTGACTGCAGGCTGAGCGAAGCTGGTCTTGTCCCAGCTGGGTAGACTGACTCTGCTCTGCTCCACACACTCTCATACTCCAGTCTTAGAGCTAGCCATGAAGAAGGCCAATGTCTTCTCCTGGTCTTGACTCTTTAGTTTCTGTTCTCCGAATGTCACACTGAATGACAGACATGTATTTCCTATGATGTTCTATGTAGCCTGGAAGCCTATGTGGTGTGAAGAAACCTGGCCAGTGTGCTTGATGAGACTGGTTTAGTAGTGAAGTGGACATGAAACATCTTTAGAGCTCACAGTGAAGCCCTGACCTATAAACCCGGAGAGGATGGCGATGAATGTAGCTTCCTGTCCTCCTCAAAATTTTCACTAGAAATGAAATGACATGTCCTGGTGGCATCCAATTTTAAACTTCTTTTGTCATATTGGTTTTTTAGAGGGCATGAATTTCCCCCAAATTATGTATAGAATGTCAATTTAATATAGTTTAGTGATTGACCTTGATATGTTTGTGAAAGTACATCACGTGCCTTAGGGTGTTCCCCCCTCCCACATCACCTTCAGTTAAGTCAACTTCTTTGCTTATCTAAGGTTTCTCCTTCATCTGGAGTCCATCTTATGCCTCATTTTCTCCCTAGCATCCCCGTATTAGGGAGAGTATATGATTTCTTACTTTTTGTGATTGACTAATCTCACTTAGCATAATGTTTTACAGTTCCGTCCATTTCCCTGCAAATGACATGATTTTTTTTTTCTTCTTTATGGCTGAGTAAAATTCCATTGTGTACATATCCCATGGTTTTGTAATCCATTCATCTGTGATGGACGTCTTGGCTGGTTCCATACTTTGGCAATTGTGAATTGTGCAGCTATGAATCTAGATACACATGCATCAGTCTGATAGTCTGTTTTCCATTTTTTTGGGTAGATACCCAGAAGTGGTATTGCTGGATCATATGGTAGCTTCATTCCCATTCATCAGAGGACCCTCCATACTGTTTTCCAAAGTGGTTGAACTAATCTTCAATCCCACCAACAATGTATTAGGGTTCCCACTTCTCCACACCCCTGCCAGCATTTGTTGTTGTTTGTGTTTTTGATGATTGCCATTCTGATTGGAGTTAGGTGAAATCTCAGGGTAGTTTTGATTTGCATCTCTCTGATTGCTAATGATGTTGGACATTTCCTCATATATTTATTGGCCATTTGTATTTCTTCTTTTGTGAAGTGTCTATTTAGATCCTTTGCCCACTTTTTTATTGGGTTATTTGTTTTGTTAGCAGTGAGTTTCTTGAGTTCTGTGTATATTCTAGATATTAGTCCTCTATCAGAAGAGTAGCTGGCAAAAATTTTCTCCCACTCTGTGGGCTCTCTGTTGAGGTTCTTGATAGTTTCCTTTACTGCACAAAAGTTCTTCAGTTTAATGCAATCTCATGTATTGATCTTACTTGGAACTGCTTGTGCTTTTGGGGTCTTGTTGAGAAAGGTTTTACCTGTGCTTATGTGTTGAAGTGTTGGCCCTATGCCCTTTTCAAGTAGCTGCAAGGTCTCTGGCCTGACTTCCAGGTCTTTGATCCATCATGAATTGACTCTTGTGCAGGGTGAGAAAGTGGGGTTTATTTCCATTTTTTGCATATGGTTAACCAGTTTTGCCAACACCATTTGTTAAAGAGGCTATCTTTTTTCCAGTGTGTGTTTTTGGCTCCTTTGTCAAAAATCAGTTGATTATACATGTGTAGGTCTGTTTCTGAATCTTCTATTCTGCTCCATTGGTCTATGAGTCAGTTTTTTGTTTGTTTGTTTGTTTTGCCAATACTATGCTGTTTTTATTACTATGGCTTTGTAGTATAGTTTGAAGACAGGTATTGTGATGCCTCCTGCATGGTTCTTGTTGTTAAGAACTACTTTGGCTATCCTGGGCTTTTTGTTGTTCCAAATGAATTTAAGGACTGATTTTTCTATGTCTGTGAGGAATTACCTTGGTAATTTAATGGTTATTGCATTGAATCTGTAGATTACTTTTGGGAGGATAGCCATTTTGATGATATTTATTCTGCCTATCCAAGAGCATGGAAGATCTTTCCATCTTCTAAGGTCTTCATCGATTTCTTTTTTCAACTTTTTACAGTTTTTCTTATGGAGGTCTTTTACCTACTTGGTTAGGTTTATCCCTAATTATTTTAGTTTGGGGGGTGCTATTGTGAGTGCAATTGTTTCTGGATTTCTTTTTCAGTGGATTTATGGTTGGCATACATAAATCAGCTTCTGATTTTTTCAGATTGATTTTATATCCAGACACTTTCCTGAGTTGGTTGGTCAGTTCTATAGTTTTTTGGTTGACTTTGTTGGGTCTTCTATGTATTATATCATGTCATCTGCTAAAAGGAATAGTTTTAGTTCTTCTTTCCCTATTTTCACTACTTTGATTTCCTTCTCTTGTCGTATTGCTCTGGCTAGAGTCTCAAGTGTTATATTGAACAGAAGAGGTGATAATGGGCATCCTTGTCTTGTTCCTGTTTTTTACTGGGAACTCTTGCAGTTTTTCCCCATTTAATATGATGTTGGCTGTTGGCCTATTGTATATTGCCTCTATGATGTTGAGTTATGTTCCTTCTATTTCTATTCTTTGCAGTCCTTTTAGCATGAATGGGTGTTGGATCTTGTCAAATGCTTTTTCAGCATTAATTGAGATGATCATGTAATTTTTGTCTTTGATTCTGTTTATGTGGTGAATTACATGGATTGTTTTTCATATGTTGAACTAGCCTTGCATCCCTGGGATGAACCTGACTTGGTCATGGTGTATAATTTTCTTGATGTGGTTTTGAATGCGCATTGCTAGTATTTTGTTTAGCAGTTTTGCATCTAAGTTTATCAACGACATAGGCCTATAGTTTTCTTTTCTTGAGCTGTCTTTATTTGGCTTTGGCATTAATGTGATATTGGCTTTCTAGAATGTCTGGGAGAGGCCCATTTCTATTTCTTAGAATAGTTTGAGGAGTATTGGGATTAGCTCTTCTATAAATGTTTTATAAAATTCACTTGGAAAACCATCTGGCCCTGGGCTTTTGTTTGATGGTAAACTCTTTATTGCTGTTCCTCTTTGACTGCTATTTGTCAGTTTAAGTTTTCTGTATCTTCTTGACTTAATTTAGGAAGATTATATGTGTCTAGAAATTTGTCAGTTTCTTCTAGATTTTCCATTTTGTTGGAGTATAGTTTTTAAAAGTAGTTTCTGATGATCCTCTGTATTTCCACACTGTCAGTGGTAATATCCCCTTTTAATCTCTTATTTTAGTAATTTGGGTTGATTCTCTCTTTCTTTTGGGTAGGCTGGTCAATGGATTATCTATCTTATTTAGTTTTTCAAGAAACCAGCATTTGGCTTTGTTGACTTTCTGTATTTTTTTTTACTTTGTACTTGATTAATTTCTGCTATGATTTTCATAATTTCTTGTCTTCTACTGTCTTTGGGGTTAGACTGTTCTTGTTTTTCAGGTGCTTTGACGTGTGCCATTAGGTTATTTATTTGGTGATTTTCTGTTTTTCTTATGTGGGCACTCAGTGCTAAAAATTTTCCTTAGTGTCCTGCCTTCAAGATATTCCAGAGGTTTTGATATGTTGTGTCTCAGTTTTCATTGGTTTCTAGGAATTTTTTAATTTCTCCCCTTACTTCTTCTACGACCCATTCCTAGTTCAGCACTGTGGTGTTAAGTCTCCATGTGTTTACATGGTTACTCTGGGACTTCTTGTGGCATCTGTTTTGACAGGTGAAAAGAACTTTGGCATTTTTCACTTGAGTAATAACAATAGTGTGACCTGTTTGTTCACATGAGAAAGAAAAAAAAAACAATACATGGCAGTGCTAAGGATTTCAGACTCTGCTATTAAAACTATTAAAATGTGTTATCAATGCTTAGGTCATTTACCAATATGAGTTAAACTTTGGAATGCTGAATATTTCGTGGAACTGACTAGACTGAATTAAAAGCAACATCTGAATCTCAATTAATCAAACTCTTTTTCTTTCTTTCTAGGCACTTCCCAGCTATGACATCCTGGGAGAGATGGAGTATCTGGACATGGTGGTGAAGGAAACTCTCAGACTATATCCACTTGCTAACAGAATTGAGAGAATTGCTAAGAAAGATGTGGAACTCAATGGCGTGTTCATTCCAAAAGGGACTGCAGTGATGATACCGGCTTATGCTCTTCAACATGACCCAGAGTACTGGCCAGAGCCTGAGGAGTTTCATCCTGAAAGGTACAGGGTCTCTTTGAGAGAGACCCCACCCTTAAGGAGGCTTGTCAAAGAATGTTATGTCTCTTGTTGGAGATGACATACATGTGATTTTACATTCATTTGCATCTGTGTCTTTTTTTTCTTAAGGGTTTTGAAACTCAGGACATTCTATCTCTGAGTTACACACCAGCCCTTTACTTTTTTTAAAAATTGAAACAGGGTCTCCCTAAGTAGCTGAGGCTGGTCTTGAACCTACAATCCTTCTGTCTCATTCTCCCAAGGATTGAGTGTATCAACATGTCTGGATGTGTTTTTTAATTAATTAATTAGTTAATTAATCAAGTTGGTGTATTATAATCATACATTTTTGTTAGGTACAAGCTGGTAAAGGTATACATGTACACATTTCTCATTTAACCCTTCCCCAATTCCCACCCCACTCCCTTACCCTCCTTCCTTCTCAAGTTCAGTTTCTTGAGTTCTCTGTATATTCTAGATATTAGTCCTCTATCAGAAGAGTAGATGGCAAAAATTTTCTCCCACTCTGTGGGCTCTCTGTTGAGGTTCTTGGTAGTTTCCTTTGCTGCACAAAAGCTCTTCAGTTTAATGCAGTCCCATGTATTGATCTTTCTTTGAGTTTGTGCGTATATATATTTACAAACTAATAGGATACCTCATGTTATCTGTATTTTAATCTAATGCTTAATTTGCATACAATAAAGTGTAAACTATCCACTATTTCATTATACACAAATGTTTATATATATTTTTGGTGACTATGCATCTTTCATAATTTACTAAACACTATCTTATTTCAGGTGTGTAGGCTCTTTACTCCTCTCAGGTTTCTTGTACACTTCTCTTCACTCTCTGAATTTACCAAAGACTTTAGGAAACATTTCCATCCTCCATTTGTATAAATATTGGTTTCCAAGTCCTTTATGCGATTGTAACAGTATAGGCTGATAGCCTGAGAAGTCCTCTACCCTGAAAGTCCAGGCAGGTTCACTGAGGGCAGGGAAGAGCACAGGTAATTTGGGTTCTGTCTTTGTTTGCTGTCTTGGGCCAAGCTCCTTGATACTCTCATAGTTGGTGTTTCTAAAATAAAGTCTTCTGGTCTCTAGACATCTGAGACATTCCTATTTGGAGTTGACCAGATAATGTGCTCCTGGGAATTTGGAGTTAAAGTTGGGTTTTGGGCACATTTTGGACTCTAGAAATAGTTAATATTTTCTTATTATTGTATTTTTAAATAAAATCAAGAACGGAGTGTTTAAGGCACTGGCTATCATTTTATCTGGCATGAGCTTCAGATTTCTATTGACCTCTAAGTATAATCTTCCTGATGACAAGGACTTTGTCTTGATGGCCATGGTTTCTCTAGATATCACTCAACCTTGAGTCTATGTATATTAATTGTTGGAAAAGATCATCATGGTTGACTGCTTATTCAGTTTTTTTCTATTTTTGCCACAAACCTTTTGTGTATCCTCTAAGATCATCACTTCTACCTCTTGTAGCTTCACAACCATAAACTCAGAGACCACTCATTGTTCTATTCATTCATTCATTCATTCATTCATTCATTCATCAACCAGATAATACATGCTTAAATGGGTTAGGACCTGGATCAAGCAGTTGGAAATCTAAGTGTTGAAAATATCTATTATAGATAATATTTGACAAATATTCAGTATAATATGTGTCACATGTGTATAGAATACCCTGATATATCTCTGTGTGCCCACTACCTGTTCCAGACATCATCCACCCAAATAAGCTGCTCCATCCAGATACCACCACTCTGCCTTGACTCTTATGCTAGTTTATGTCACTTGTAATTATTTCAGAAGGTTCTTCAAAGAATAAGAAATGTTTTAAAAACACAATTTCTATGCTCCTACCACCTTTCCAAACCAATGTTTTTTCATTCATATAATCAAATAATGAAGAAGCAAATATGTATAAAAAACATTTCCAACATTTCAGAAGTTAATATTGCAGTAGAGGAGCTAAACAAGACAGTCAGAATAATTCAGTCGAGAAGCAACAATATGACCTTGTAAACTATCTGACTTTAACCATTCTGTGAAAGGGAGAGAAGGAAAATAAAGTTTGGGAAGGAATGACAGAAAAAAAATGGGAGGAGGATAGCAAGAGACAGAGGATGAGGAGGAGGATAAGAAAGAGTAAGAGGAGAAGGAAGAGGTGGAGTATGAAAAAGAATGGGAGGAATTGAGAAGAGAGAGGAGATAAAGGAAGTAAAAATCAATTTTATAGTGACATAGAGCTGGGCATGGTGGTACACACTTGTAATCCCAGCATTCGAGAAGCTGGGACTGGAGGATCCAGGTTTGTGGCCAGCCTCAGCTATCTAGTGAGGCATTCCGCCACTTAGTGAGACCCTGTTTCAAAATAAAGAATAAAAAATAGGGCTGGGGATGTAGCTCGGAGGGAGAATGCCCCTGAGTTAAAAAAAAATAGGGCTGGGGCTATAGCATGGAGGTAGAATGACCAAGTTCAATTCCCAGTACCCCCCCCAAAAAAAATAGTGACATAGCTTTACTCCTGATTCTTCCTCAGTCCATATATGCATTTTTACAAGTTCTTATGGTATCCTGTGATCAAATTAAGTGTCAGTGGAAGCAGGAACCTACTTTTTTTCTATCAGTCAAATTCCTATGTGCCGTTCAGAGTGGGAACCTAGATCCATCTCAAATAAAATTTTACCACTTAAAGATACATATTCCACCCTTTTTTGGTACTGGGGATTGAACCTAGGGACACTTTACCACTGAGATGTAACCACAGCTATTTTTATATTTAGATTTTATTTTAGGACAAGATCTCACTAAATTTCCCAGGCTGAACTCAAACTTGTGACTCTCCTGTCTCAGCCTCACAAATAGCTGGAATCACTGTATGCAATGCTGCAACAAGCCCATATTTCTATTTTAAAGAACTCACCTGTGTTAATTGTACAAATGACTGTGCTTCACTGTGGTATTTCCATACATGCATCAATCGCATATTGATCACGTCCTCCCTCCCTTTTATCCTCTGTCCCCTAAGCCCCTCTATACCTTTTCCAGTTCCTAATAGTTACTTTTCTATTTTCAGGTCTTTGTGTGTGTGTGTGTGTGTGTGTGTGTGTGTGTGTGTGTGTGTATGTGGTACTGGGAATTGAACTCAGGGGCATTCTACCTCCGAGCTATACCCCCAAGCCCTATTTTTTATTCTTTATTTTGAAACAGAGTCTCACTAAGTTGCGGAGCGCCTCACTAGGTAGCTGAGGCTGACCCGGAACCCGGATCCTTCGGTCTCAGCCTCCCGAATGCTGGGATTACAAGCATGTGCCACCACGCCCAGCTTCACGTCATTTTTGTCAGTTAAGTTTTTTGAGTTCTTTGTATATTCTTGATATTATTACTCTGTTGGAAAGTATATGGCAATGATTTCCCCCCTGTTTTTTCATGTCCTCTCTTCAAGTCTTGTTTTCTTTTCTGTGCAGAAGCTTTTTAATTTTATCCAATTCATATATTTATCTTGCTATTATTTCCTGAGGCTTAGGTCTTAATGCAGAAGTCATTGTTGTTTATATGGTAGAGTGTCCAACCTATGTATTCTTATAGCAATGGCAAAGTTTGTGGCCTAAATTCCAGGTCTTTGATCTATTTCTACTTCATTTAGGTGCAGGGTGAAAGACGGGTGACTAGTTTCATTCATCTACATATGTATATCCAGTTTCCCCAGCACCATTTGCTAAAAAAAAATCTATTTTTCTACAAACTGTATTTTTAGGATCTTTGTCAAGTATCAGATGACTGTATCTGTGTGCATTTTAGTCAGAATATATGTTTTTTTAAACAGCTTTCATTCATCTCACCTCAATAATAAGCTCATACATTGATATGGGAGCAGAGAAGACCTTTAGCTTACAATTCTGAGAGCCATATAACTATAGCAGGATTACAATGACCGGCCCTCTGAGGTATTCTGTATACTTCTTTTAGGAGGGTTGAGATTCACAAACATGTAGTCCATGTTTATATATTTCATTAATTTGTTTTCATCTACTATTTTGGAACCAGGTTCAGTAAGAAGAACAAAGACACCATCAGTCCTTACCGATACATGCCCTTTGGAAGTGGACCCAGGAACTGCATCGGCATGAGATTTGCTCTCATCAACATGAAATTTGCTCTTGTCAGATTACTGCAGAACTTCTCCTTCCAGCCTTGTAAAGAAACACAGGTGAGTTGCTGAGATTTCTAGATGAATCATGCTTTACTGGGAGGTCTTTTTTTTTTTTTTTAACTGAGGTTTCTATGTAAAAATTAACATGCTCATTTATCTTTATATAATCAGTTCTATAAAAAAGTATCTATTTGGAGCCAGGTATGAGTTTTATGGCTTATATTTACAGCTTTTTCCTAGAGATGTCCATCTGTGTCCATATAAAGCACAATGAACAACATACTATAGAGTTAATAATGATTAGCATAATATGATTATGTGTAGTCTCCTTAAAATTTCATGAACTTTGAAATATAGTTTGAAGACATCTGGAGATAGGATATGTTGTTCACAATCACAAGGTGATACGATCACCCTATTGTGATCTTGGTGTGGTGCTTTCCTCATCAGAACTTACTGAAGCTATCCCCTAATGGTGGCTCTTAACTCACAACTGTACACTGGAATACTGAGAAGCCTTAAAAACTTGGGATGCCCAGGTCATCTCAGATATTCTAAAACAACTCACCTAGAAAGTGGCTATAAAAACTCCAGATTCATTCTTTTCTTTCTTTCTTTCTTTCTTTCTTTCTTTCTTTCTTTCTTTCTTTCTTTCTTTCTTTCTTTCTTCTTCTTTCTTTTTTATTGTAATAATTCGTGCATTGTAACCATACATCTTTGTTAGGTACAAATTGATAATGACATATATGCACACATTTTTCATTTGACCCCTTCCTCAATTCCCACCCCACTCCCTCGCCCTCCCTCCCTCTCAAGTTCAGTTTAGTGAGTGACCTTGATATAATTGTGTAAGTACATCCTGTGCATTAGGGTTTCCCCCTCCCTCCATCCATCCCCTTCGGTTAAATCAACTTCTTTGCTTATCAAGGGTCTCTCCTTTTCATCTGGACACCCTCTTATGCCCCATCTTCTCCCTAGCATCCACATATTATGGAGAACATATGCTTCTTTACTCTTTGTGACTGGCTAATCTCATTCAACATAATGTTTTCCAGTTGCATCCATTTCCCTGCTAATAACATGATTTTGTTCTTCTTTATGGCTGAGTAAAATTCCATTGTGTACATATCCCATAGTTTTGTGATCCATTCATCTGTCGATGGACATCTTGGCTGGTTCCATAGTTTGGCAATTGTAAACTGTGCAGCTATAAACATAGATACACATGCGCTGGTCTGATAGTTTGGTTTCTGTTCTTTTGGGTAGATACCCAAAAGTGGTATTGCTGGATCATATGATAGGTTCATTCCCATTAGTCTGAGGATCCTCCATACTGTTTTCCAAAGTGGTTTCACTAGTTTGCAGTCCCACCAACAATGTATTAGGGTTCCCACTTCTCCACACCCTCGTCAGCATTTGTTGTTGTTTGTGTTTTTGATGATTGCCATTCTGATTGGAGTTAGGTGAAATCTCAAGGTAGTTTTGATTTGCATCTCTCTGATTGCTAATGATGTGGAACATTTCCTCATACATTTATTGGCCATTTGTATTTCTTCTTTTGTGAAGTGTCTATTTAGACTCTTTGCCCATTTTTTATTTTATTTGTTTTCTTAGCTGTGATTTTCTTGAGTTCTTTGTATATCCTAGATATTAGACCTCTATCCGAAGAGTAACTGGCAAAAATCTTCTCCCACTCTGTAGGTTCTCTGTTGAGATTCTTGATAGTTTCCTTTGCTGCACAGAAGCTCTTCAGTTTGATGCAATCTCATGTATTGATCTTCTTTTGAGTTGCTTGTGCTTTTGGGGTCTTGTTGAGAAAGTTTTTACCTGTGTCTATGAGTTGAAGTGTTGGTCCTATGCCCTCTTCAAGTAGCTACAAGGAAATCAAAGGAGTAAAAATAGGGAAAGAAGAACTAAAACTATCCCTTTTTGTAGATGACATGATACTATACTTAGAAGACCCAATAAACTCAACAGAAAAACTTAGAGAACTGATCAACAAATTCAGCAAAGTGTCTGGATACAAAATAAATCTTAAAAAAATCAGAATCTTTTCTGTATGTCAACCATAAATCCACCGAAAAAGAAATCCAGAAAACAATTCCACTCACAGTAGCACCCCGAAAAATAAAATACTTAGGGATAAACCTAACCAAAGAGGTAAAAGACCTCTATAAGGAAAACTATATAAAGTTGAAGAAAGAAATTGATGAAGACCTTAGAAGATGGAAGGATCTACCATGCTCTTGGATAGGCAGAATAAATATCATCAAAATGGCCATCCTCCCAAAACTTATCTACAAATTCAATGCAATACCCATCAAATTACCAAGGTCGCTCCTCACAGACATAGAAAAAGCAGTCCTTAAATTCAGCTGGAAAAAAAAATAAAGTCCAGGATACCCAAGTTGTTCTTAGCAATAAAAACCATGGAGGAGGTATCACAATACCTGACTTCAAACTCTACTACATAGCCACAGTAATAAAAACAGCATGGTATTGGCACAAAAACAGACACATAGACCAATGGAGCAGAATAGAAAACTCAGAAACAGACCCACAGGCTTACAGTCAACTGATTTTTAACAAATGAGCCAAAAATATACACTGGAAAAAAGACAGCCTCTTTAACAAATGGTGTTGGCAAAACTGGTTAAACATATGCAGGAAAATGGAAATAAGCCCCACTTTCTCACCCTGCACAAGAGTCAACTCAAGGTGGATCAAAGACTTGGAAGTTAGGCCAGAGACCTTTCTTTTTCTTTCTTTCTTTTTTTTTAGTACTGGAGATTGAACCCAGGGGCGTTCTACCTCTGAGCTACACCTCTATTTTTATCCTTTTTTTTTTTTTTTTGCGGTTCTGGGGATGGAACCCAGGGCATTCTACCTCCGAACTACACCCCCAGCCCTATTTTTTTTATTCTTTATTTTGAAACAGGGTCTCACTAAGTTGCAGAGGGCCTCACTAAGCACCTGAGGCTGGCCTCGAACCCAGATCCTCTGGTCTCAGCCTCCCAAATGCTGGGGTTACTAGTGTGTGCCACCACGCCCGGCGTGTTTTGTTTTTTTTTTTTTTAATTCTTTATGCTTTGTTTTGAAATAGGGTCTCACTAAGTTGTGGAGGGCCTCACTTAGTAGCTGAGGTTGGCTGTGAATCTGTGATTCTCCTAAGTACTGCTAAGTACTCTCAGCCTCCTAAGTACTAGGATTACAGGCGTGCACCACCACGCCTGGCTTGCACATTGGTTCTTGTGTATATCCAAGGTTGAGAGTCATTGTTTGAAAGCCATGCTGCTGAATAGGAGTAAGTCCATCTGTTCTGAGCCATCCTGACTATTTGACTTCCTATTTTCAGAGCTCTGATCCACACACATCTGAATCAGATGTCTATTCTGATAAAAACGGCATGAACACTCTTCCCTTTTCTCTTTATTCTGTTCTTATCCTTCAATTACTAATTCAGTACTCAAAGCCCTCTAAGGAGCCTCCCCAGTAGTCCAGG
>PVLC010030968.1:0-19121 GCA_004027655.1 Graphiurus murinus
AAAAAAAAAAAAAAAAAAAAAAAAAAAAAAAAAAAAAAAAAAAAAAAAAAAAAAAGAATGCCCACTTAAATATGATTACCAGGGCAATAAATTATCAAGCCAGACAATCAATCAGAATTATTGGTTTTTTGAGTGAAGGGTATTTGTCATGGTGGGTAACCATTTTTGAAATCAAGGAACCACATAAAAGTCTTCTTTTAGAGATAGCATTTGCAAGGATAGATTTTTTTTTTTTTTTTGATGCTGACTAGAATCTGCTTTCTTATAGCTGCAGGGGAAGCAGAGATCTTTTTTACATCTTATCTTGCTGAAATTTCTTTCACCAGCAGTTATAAGGATCCACGGTGTCAAGACCGAATATTGGAATTCTATTAGTCAGCACCGAGGTGGGAAAACCCGCAGCCTGAGGAGGTCAATTCTTACACTATAAAAGAAAAGAGGGCAGAATTGTGCTATCCAGTGAAATGTGCAGCGATTAATAATTTTTATTCATAGTAGCACAAGCATAACATTCAGTATCTGTTAGGTACGGTTCTTGTTTTCATTCCTAGGACATGAAACTCAACTAAAACCAGGATCCAAACCGGCAGCGTCACCGTGACTTAAGACAGAGTCCACCCGCCAAAAAGTTATTGAAATTTTTTTCCCCCAATTCTTCAACTGTGCTGGGTGCAATGGAACACACCTATAAGTCTATAATCCTACTACTCGGGAGGCTGAGACAGGAGGATCACAAGTTCGAGATCAGCCTCAGCAACTTAGACTCTGTTTCAAAATAAAAAATGAAAAAGGTTAGGATGAGCTGGGCATAGTGGTGCACGTGTGTAATCCCAGTACTTGGGAGGCTGAGATAGGAGGATCACAGGTTCAAGGACAGCCTCAGCAAGTAGTGACTCTCATCAACCAGTGAAACCCTGCTTCCAAATAAGAAATAAAATTGGGCTGGGAGTAGAATCAGGCTCGAAGGTAGAATGCCTCTGGGTTCAATGCCCAGTACTGCAAAAAAAAAAGAAAGAAAAGAAAAGAAAAGGGTTAGGGTGTATTAGGGTGTAGTTCAGAATGCTCCTGGGCGATAACACACACACACACACACACACACACACACACACACACACACACACACACTTCAATTGCTTATCTCAAACCCTTTGAAGGGAACACCTGATCAGAAACACTCCCCAGCTTCCTGGTCCTCTCCCACCTCCATCTCCTTCATTCTGCATTTGATTCCTCTTTTGCCACCTTCCTCCGATCCCCGCCCCCAGCCCAGCTCCAACTCCTGGCTCCAGATTCCCCGTCAGCCCCGACCCCATTCCAGAGAGCCAGTGTGAGGACACCATGGCCGCCCTGGAGGTGTGTCCAGGGAGTTAGAAGTGGAGAAAACGAGACCCAAGCCCTCTTCAGTGAGCGGGGAAAGGACGGGCTGGACCATCTGCAGAGGAATCCTTTCTGTCCTGTCACACAGCCATCAGTTGATAAGGACTTGTGGCCGGTATCTCTCTTTCCTAACTACATCAGCAGTCCCCGAGTGACATTTGTTATATGTCACCTCTCCTCTAGTCCGCTGGGAACTGCGGCAGATCAGAGTCGGGCGGAGGAGTGGACGGAAAGAGGTCTTGCTTCTCCTCACCCAGCTGTTCACAGCAGCAGGGAATCAGCACGCCAGGCTTTGTGGCTCCTTCCTGCCGCCCGCTGCCCGGGCGCACTGGCGAGTCACTGGAATCCCCCTCTACCTGCCTGCCCCATCTGGCTCAGGTCAACGCGAAGTGCAACCGAGGTCACGTGTTGCGAAGCTGTCTTCCCCTTCCCCCAGTCGGAGATCTCTTTTTCCCACTCACACGTTGCCTGACCCCCTGCCCACCACTGGGCTCGATTCTTTGGTTTAAGAAAGTCTCTCTGAGCTAGGGTGGTGCACGCCTGTAATCTCAGTACTTGGGAGGCTGAGACAGGAGGATTGCAGGTTCGAGACCAACCGTAGCAACTTAGCAAGACTCTTAGCAACCTAGCGAGACTGGGGAATACGAAGGAAGGAAGGAAGGAAGGAAGGAAGGAAGGAAGGAAGGAAGGAAGGAAGGAAGGAAGGAAGGAAGGAAGGAAGGAAGGAAGGAAGGAAGGAAGGAAAGAAAGAAATTCCTTTGAAGGAGTCCTCAGAGCAGCAATCTTTGGCACTGGATGTGACCTCCTTGACCATGGGGCTTTGTCTAGCACACAGAAGCGCCTCAATAAATATCAGCTGATGAATAAATTAGTGCTCACAAAGACAAGCCCAGAGCTTAGCTTAGACCATGTTGCTTGCTAACACCTGGCAGAGAGCAGGCACAGGGTACTCATTCACCCAGTAGCAATACTAGTTACATCTGCATGTGAAGCGCAGTGCCAGGCACTGAGATACAGGTGGGCTTGGCAGGAATTGCCACTGTCGTTGTAAGGATGCAAAAGTGCTCAGGACATCCCTGTCCTACCCCAGAACAGAACTCACCTGCCCCCTGGGCCTCTGCTCCGGAGAGCCACTCTCTCCAGCACCCCGCTCCATACTCCCCCCGGGGGACCCTTTCTTGCCTCCCCCACCCCTCCCCAGGAGATGTTCTAGTGAGAACCTCCCAGGATGGAGGACCAGAGGTGAGGGGCCACAGTCCTGAAAGGAGCCATTATCAGGTTAGACAAACCCCAGGATTCCCAGCAGCACGGCGCCAGTAACCAAGTAACTGGGATGCCAACGCCTCATTGATGTTTTTTTTTGTTTTGTTTTGCTTTTGGGGTACTGGGGATGGAACCCAGAGGCATTCTACCTTCCAGCTATACCCCAGCCCAATGTTGTTCTTATTTAGAAACAGGGTCTCTCTAGGTTGACAAGAGTCTCACTACTTGCTGAGGCTATCCTCAAACCTGCGATCCTCCTGTCTCAGCCTCCCACGTACTGAGATTACAAGCGTGAGCCACCACGCCTGGCAGCTCATTGGTGTTTCATCCTGGGATCTCATCTATCTTCCTCTGCCACTTTTGCTTTCTTTGTGGATCTGTTCCACACCTCTGTGGCCCAGAGAGGCCCCAACCAAGGCGGCCATGCCGGCCCTGATCCGCCAGACTCTCAGCTCCAGTCTTCCCAATGTCCCTCCCACGTAGGCGTCCTATGACGGCTCAGGTGCCTCTCGGCCCAGCCCTCCACAGAGGGAGACTGCACACTGCACACCCCCTCCCCACCCTTCCCGCCCTTACGGGGGTCCCCACTCCCCCCACCCTGCCGGGGAACTGGGCTTGACACAGCCGGACAGGGAGCCCTCTCAAGTCCCTGCAGGCAGATATGGGCTGGGATTGGGGATTTCTAGCATGAAAAGGACTTGGGAGATAAGCGGGCTGCTATTCATCTTCTCCTTCCAACAGCAGAGTGACGGGCGCCTGCAGCACCGACTGGAAACTAAAGCAGCCGGAGGCCTCGGCAGCGGCCGCCTCTGGGAACCGCAGGGGTTTGATCGAGCTGAGGAGCAAGGAGACAGGCAGGGGCTTCGGCTCACCCGACTCGGTTGGAGGGGCAGGGCGGGAGTGAGGCTGGATCTCCAGGACAAGGGACACGCTGGAGCTCTGCTCTGGGGACCTTGGGCATGGCCCTCGCTCTCTCTGGGAGTCAGTGAGTCAGCTCTAAAGTGCAGAAATTAATTCCACCCGCTAATTTTCAATATCATGGGACCCTCCGTATGCACAGTCTTTGGTGCAAGTCCCCTAAGTGCAATGGGTCTGAGAGATGGTGGCCAGGTGGGTCCAAAGTTCTGCCTGGTTGCTGCAGAGACACCCCCCCCAGGAATGCAGTGTGCAGGGCGTTGGCCTCCTGGCCGCCGGGCCCCGCTGTCGCTGTCCTGGGAAGGAAGCGGCAGGCAGGACTGGCAGGGAATACGCAGGAGGGCATCCCAGACCATAGGAGGTGCAAAGGCCCTGAGGCAGGAACAAGGTTAGGGTGCGCTTTGAACACATTATGAAGGAAGCCAGTCACAAATACCACATGTCATGCAGTCTCTTGATACGACGAAACATCCAGACTAGACGAATCCAGAGACAGGAAGTAGATTAGCGGTGTCAGAGCCTGGGAATTTGGAGGAAACGGAAAATGACAGCTAATGGGAATGAGGTTTCTTTGGGGGACGGTGAAAACGTTCTAAACGTTCTGGAATTAGGCAGTGGTGCCAATTGCCCGACCCTATAAATATGCTAAAAACAATTGACTTGTGTGCTTCAGGCAGGCGGGTTTCAGCATAGGTGAATTAAATCTCGGCAAAGCCATTAAGAGAAGAAAAAGAAACGAGCCCCGGTTGTCAACCCCAGATGTCTTCAACTCATTCACCACATGGAGAGGCAGTTAGGGGAAAGGATTCCAGGGCTGTGTCGTCTCTTGCAGGTCACGTGACCCCAGAACCTCGAGGGTCCACAGTACCCTTGTCTGTGAAATGTGGGTGAACTTAAAAGACTCCTCAGGAGCAGAAAAAGCACCAAGCTCCAAGCACCAAGCTCCAAGCACCAAGCTCCAAGCAAGGAGGGGGCGGTTCTGAGAAGGTACTGCCCAGGGAACAGGGTTCTGAGCAGAGCGTGGTTTGGCCCGAGCCTAGACCAGCGGCTCCCCAAACTGCCTGACAACCCCATCACGTGCAGGAGGGTCCTGTGCTGACCCAGCCAGCCCCCATCTTGAAGCCGGGAGGGGTCTGGGAATCCGTGCTTCCCAGAAGGTCTCCTGGTGAGTCCAGCCAGGTTTGGAGAGCACCGGTGGGGGAGGGGAGGAGGGTGGGGCGCAGGGACCCTCGAGTCTGGGGAGAGCCCTCTGGAAGGAGCCCCGCTCTCCTCCAGGACCCCATGCAGCTGCAGGGCACCCTGGCTCTGGGGCCCCAGGGCCTGGCGCGAGGCTGGTTCTGAACCTCCCTGGAGGGGTCTGTGGCACCCAGAAGTAGTTCTGCGGTGCTCCCTCCGAGGACTCCCCTGGAACCTGGAGTGTCTGTTTACAGTTCATTAGCTACTTGACAGAGAGACTCTGAGATCGAGAGACATAAAGAGGAAGTGTCAGGCCCGGCTGCAGAGCCGTCAGAAATAAAGATAAAGCTGCTTGTAGATAAGGAGGTCTGACAGCTATGGAGCGGCTGAGCAGGGAGCCGGTCAACACAGCGCGGCAGCCTCGCTGTCCCCCCAGCCCCTGAGAACACACCCCCCCAGCTGCCCCTGCCCCGGGTCTGCCCCCGGGCCCTGAGCCGCCACCCAAGATGTCCAGCAAGAGGGGACTGGCTGGGCTAGTTCCTCACATCATTCACCCGGTAGAATATTATCTGGCTATTAAAAATGATGTTTGCACAGACATTTTCACATATGGGGAAATATTTCTATGCTGTAAGAGTATTGGGGGGGGGAGCCAGATGTGAAACTATTTGGAGTGGGGGCGGAGCTTAACCCTCTCCCCACGCTGCACAAATATTCAGAGTCCAGTTGGCAGGAAAACGGTTTTCTTCAAAGGCAGCTTTGAAGGAAGATCTGCTCCTCCCCAGCCAATCAAACTACATGAAACTCATTTGTCCTTTGCCCGTCCTCTGTTTATTTCTTTCGCTGGCGGGCGGGCGGATCTGGCCAGCTGGGATCCAAGCAGGCTCGCTGGGCTAAGCTGCCGGTCACAGCGCCGACAGTATCAACCCAGTGAAAGGGAAATTATACAAAAAAAAAAAAAAAAAACCCAAAAACTAGGAGTAGGAGACTCTCCAAAAACCGTTGAAGATGGTTGTCACGGGATGGTAGGGACGGAAGCAACCTGCTCCTCTACTTCCTTTTCTACATTTCCCAAAGCGTCAGTACTGCCCACCATAGCTTTTTTATCATCAGCAACCGCGATTACTGTAAACATAAAAAGAATTTGAGTCAGCCAGACATGGTGGCCCAAACCTGTAATGCCAGTACTTCAGATGCTGAGACAAGGGGATCCCAGGATCGAGGCCAGCCTCAGCAAGTTAGCGAGACCCTCAGCAACATGGTGAGACCCTGTTTCAAAATAAAAAATAAAAATGCTGAGGGCATATCTCAGAAGTAGAATGTCCCTGGGTTCAATCTCAGTATAGGAAGGAAGGAAGGAAGGAAGGAAGGAAGGAAGGAAGGAAGGAAGGAAGGAAGGGAAGAAGGAAGGAAGGAAGATAGGAAGACAGGGAGGGAAGGAGGAAGGAAGGAAGGAAGGAAGGAAGGAAGGAAGGAAGGAAGGAAGGAAGGAAGGAAGGAACGAAGGAAGGAAGGGAGGGAGGGAGGGAGGAAGGAAGGGCTTAAGTCTATACTACCTGAGCTTGTCGTGTCCTTCCATCTGCAGGAGAGCGCAGGCCTGGGGTGAGAATGTGAGACCCCAGAGGTCCCAGCTTCCCCTACCTGAGAGCAGGGGATGGAGCCCAGTGACCACTCTGAACCTTCCAGGGGAATGGAAGGCTCAAGCCTGGCCCGTGTCCACACCCAATCCAGCCCCATGGCAGGTCGGGAGCTTCCTGGGAGCCGGGCAGGCCCTCCCAGCCCCTGCCTCGCACTGAGGGCCTGTCATGGCTACTGGAAGGCGGAGATGGAAGAACCAAAGGGCCCAACTCCATCTGACTTTCCAGGAAGAGAAGATGGGGCAGGGGCGCAGAAGCCCCCAGAGGGTGACAAGAACGGCCTGCTGGGCCCCCCGGGGCTGCAGGGGGGTGGATGGTCCCCCCACCCCAAGATATGTCGTCCCAGAACGCACCAATGTGTGTTTATGTGGGAAAGGGGTGTTTGCGGATGTAGTTGAGGATCTCGCAATGTGGCTGTGCTGGATGACTGGGCGGGCTCTAACCCAAGGGCAGGTCCTTGTAAGAAACAGTAGAGGGACACACAGACACACGGGGGAGTCAGGACTGCGGCCACCAGCAGAGGCCCAAGGCAGAGCCTCCCCCAAGCTCCAGAAGGGACCGCCCGGCCCGCACCTGATTTCAGACTTCTGGGTTTCAGTAAACTTGCACTGTTCCAAGCATTCCAGGAAATGAATGCATGGCTAAATCCTTGATGGCCTTTGCTTTGTCCAATGAGACAGGCTCTTTGATCAGCCTCATCCTACAGAGAGAGAAAATGAAGTTCAGAGAAGGTAAGGCCCTTTCCCAAGGTTACACAGCAGTGATCCTTAGGACTAGGACTGGACACTGAGCTTTCTGGTTCCCTGACAAGGCCAGGACTCGAGCCCAGCTGAGGACTCAGGCTCAATCTCCAGAGCTTACAGGCTGTGTGACCCGTACAAATTACCTAACATCTCTGAGCCTCAGTTCCCTCACTTAAACTTGAAGGAAACAATCAGAAACTACCTCTAGGGCAGTCCTATGGGCTCGAGAAGGAGGGCAAGCTTTGCACCCGGGAGCTTCCCCAAGCTGGGGGGCACCCTGTGCACCCCCAAGAAGCCCTGCAATGGCAGGCGGGAGCCCAGGCCCCCTCCACCAGCCCTCTCCAGATCCTGGCGGCTCCAGCAGGCCAGGTCTGCGCCAGCTCTCCCGGCAACTGCAAATCATGCTCATAAATTAGGCTCGGGCTAATTGTGCCTTTATGGACTGGTAGTAGACGCGCCTTTTAAAACGCTGCCTGTAAACACACAGAAGGCCTGCTGAGCGAGTGCTTCGTTATATAAAAACTCTTTTAGGCAGAAATATATGGGCCGCAGTCGCTGGCTCTCCGGGAGGGGAGCTCGTTTGTTATGTTTCCTCCTCCCTGTGGTAAATGCCACCACGTGAGGCTAATCTGCCAGCTCGGACGTGGCTGCCTCTCTTGCACCCCACAAATCCTCCCCTCCCAGTTGCCTGAGCGCAGACGCAGCCAGTGCTCAGTGACGGGGTGGGTGCTGGGTGGAGCTGCCCGGCCCCGCTTCTCAGGAAGCTTAGGAGCCATACCATGCCTGTAATCCAGTACTCAGGAGGCTGAGACAGGAGGATCACAGGCTCGAGGCCAGCCGCAGCTACTCAGCGAGACCCTCAACAATTTAGTGAGACGCTGTTTCAAAATAAAAAGGACTAGGAGTGGCTGGAAGCACCCATGGGGGAGGAGATGGGCCCCAGACACTCCCAGTACGAGCCCCAGCCCCGGCCTCACTGGGAGAGAAGAGAGCCGAGCTGGAGGCGGCAGCAGGAGCGTGTCAGGTTTGGACAAGGAGGTTTGCAGCTGACTGAGAGGAGCCAGGGAGGGACCGTCCCACCCACAGGACAAAGCTCTGGCTTCGTGGTCACGCTGCCCTAGAGGGCTTAGATTGTATAAGCAACACCCACAGAGCTCCCACGGCAAGAGTCACCCCTATCCGCAGTTTCGCTTTCTGCGGTTTCAGTTACCCGGGGTCAGCTGAGATCCAAGAATACTAAAGGAAAAATCCAGAGGTAAAAAAATCCACCATCACTGGGCGTTGTGGCCCACGCTTGTAATCCCAGCATTTGGGAGGCTGAGACCGGAGGATCTGGGTTCTCAGCCAGCCTCAGCTACCTAGTGAGGCACTCTGCAACTTAGTGAGACCCTGTTTCCAAATAAAGAATTAAAAAAAAAAATAGGGCTGGGGGTGTAGCTCGGAGGTAGCATGCCCCTGGGTTCAATCCCCAGTACCGCAAAAAAAAAAAAAAATCCACCATCAATCTTATTAGAGTGTATCATCGTACCCGTTTCGTTTTGTTATTGGCTAGTGGTGATCTCTCCCTGGCCTAATTTCTGAGTTAAACTTTGTCTCGGGTGTGGACATATAGGAAAAAGCTGGGCGTGCACAGGGCCCTGGACTCGCTGCAGTTTTAGGGGTCCACGGAGCATCTGGACCACACTCCCCGAGGACGAGAGGGTCTTGCTGTGCCTGACCCTCACTCAATCCATCCTCCTGCAATCCTGTGCAGAAGGTACTACTATCATCCCTGCCCGCAGATGAGGAAACTGAGGCACCAAGCGGATATGAAATCCACCCAGAGTCAGTTGGCAAGCCGGGGAGACGGGACCGGGTTCCAGGTCCCCACTCCGGGGTTCTCATCCAGCGGGACGCTTCATCTACAGGTCTCCAGGTGGCGAGGTAACCACCAGAGGAGCCATGTAGTGAATCTGGCCCACCGCCTGTTTTTGTAAATAAAGTTTTATTGGAACGCAGTTGTGCGCATTTGCTTATATACTCTCTGTGGTAGCTCTGTGGGATGAGGGTAGTCTCATAGTTAGGATGGAGATCAGGGGACCTGCCAAGGCTGAACTCATAAATTTCTCTCTCTTTTTTCTGTGTTATGGTACTGGGAATTGAACCTAGTTGCATTCTATCTCCAAGCTACACCCCTAGCTCTTCTTATTTTTATTTTGAAACAGGTTCTTGCTAAGTTGCTCAGGATCTCGATACATTGCTGAGGCTGGCCTCCAATTTGTGATCTTCCTATCTCAGCCTCCCAAGTACTGGGATTACAAGCATGCACCACCGCACCTGGCTCTAACTCTTCATAGGGAAATTTGCAGACCCCTGTTTCAGAATCTTGGGGGATTTTGCCCGTTCAAGGGATTAGCCTTGAGGCCCTAGAGCGAGACCACCTTGCACGAGTCCAGTGAGCACCCGCACACGGCAGGCTGCTTAGCCGCTGGTCCATTTCCTCTCCCACCTGCTCTGTCTCCCCACACCCTGGACCAGACACAGGCCAGGGGAGCCTGGGCCATCCTGGACCCCACACCGGCAGGAAATGGAGACAAGGATTCCTAGGCCCCCTCCTGCCCCGGCCGCTCCAGCCCCATCCCTGCTCACCAGAGCGTGTTTTACTTTAAGAATGGAAAGCTATTTTTAAAAAGGAATTTTGTGGTTCTATTGAAACTCAATCCTCAAAAGAGTTAAGCCTCCCATGGTGCAGACACACGCGCTGGAGAAAAGTCGCTAAATAAACAGTAACTAATTTGCACAGGCTCCAGTCCTGACCCACTTTTGTCTTGCCTTTCTAAACGGCCTCTTTATGATTGTCTATTTACCACCGACCCAGTTGTTGTTTTTTTTTTCCCCTTTGTATCAAAGGTTGGACTCTCTTCAGCCCCCAGCAGAAACTCGGTTTGTTATTTAAATTATTTACTCTACATATCCAAGCTCTTGAATCACATTTTATTTACAATTAGAGTCAGTTAATAAGTATCTATGGCCAGAGCATGGTGACGCACGCTTGTAATCCCAGTACTTGAGAGGCTGAGACAGGAGGATCCGGGTTCACGGCCAGCCTCAGCTACTTAGTGAGGCCCTCCGCAACTTAGTGAGACCCTGTTTCAAAATAAAGAATAAAAAATAGGGCTGGGGATGTAGCTCGGTGGTAGAATGGCCCTGAGTTCAATCCCCAGTACCGCAAAAAAAAAGTATCTATGGCCAGGGCATGGTAGTACATGCTTGTAATCCTAGTACTTGGGAGGTTGAGACAGGAGGATCGTAGGTTCAAGGCTAGCCTCAGCAATTTAGTGAGGCTCTCGGCAACCTAGTGAGACCCTGTTTCCAAATAAGAAATAAAATCGGTGTGGGGATGTAACTCAGAGGTAGAATGCTTCTGGGTTTCCCCAATACCAAAAAAAAAAAAAAAAGAAAAGTATCTATGGTGCACAGAGGCAGTCAGGCACAGCTGTACAGATGTGCACTTCAGCAATCTAGGGGACCCCGTTCACCCTTTGTGTTCATAGAGTTGTCCGTGAGTCAGGACAGCTGCCTAGCGGAGGGCAGCAGAATTGCTTGAGGAGGGATTTGGGTTTGCACCAAAGACCCTGGAACGAGCTCCGAGGGGATAACTGTAAACACAGAACCCAGAATGACTGTCCTCGTGGAGTTCACAGTCTAGTGAGAAGACCAGATGTGTGTGTGTGGGGGGGGGGGGTGATAAGGAGGGTGACAGTGAATGGACCGGGAATGGGGTGCTCCAGGGAGTCAGGCTGGGGGCAGTGGATGAGCAGGAACCAGCTGGGGGCAGGGTGAGGGGAAGGGGAGGGAGAAGAACATTCTAGACCAGGGGGCATCTTGTGCAAAGTCCCACAGGGGTCCTGTGACCCCCCTCCCTCCCAGAATCTGCTGCTCTCCTCCTAGGAGGGTGAGGCCGACCTTCTCCCAGCACCCGGAGCAGGAGCTAAGTGCCTGGCCTCATAGAAGAAGAAGGAAAGCTGGGCCTGGTGGTGCACACCTGTAATCTCAGCACTTGGGAGGCTGAGACAGGAGGATCGCAGGTTCAAGACCAGCCTCAGCAACTCAGTGAGGCCCTGTTTCCAAATAAAAAATAAAATAGGGCTGGGAGTGTAGCTCAGAAGTAGAATGCTGCCGGGCGTGGTGGCGCACGCTTGTAATCCCAGCATTTGGGAGGCTGAGACTGGAGGAACCGGATTCGAGGACAGCCTCAGCTATCTAGTGAGGCTCTCTGCAACTTAGTGAGACTCGGTTTCAAAATAAAGAATAAAAAATAGGACTGGGGGTATAGCTCGGAGGTAGAATGCCCCTGAGTTCAATCCCCAGTACCGCAAAAAAAAAAGAAGTAGAATGCCCCTGGGTTCCATTCCCAGCACCCAGGAACATTCCACTGGCCAGCAGACGCCCTAGGTGCTGGGAGCTCAGTCATTGATACCCAGATCACACAATAGCCAGGTGTGGTTAGTGGCTTAGTGAGCAGCTGATCCCTGCAGCCCAGCCAGAACCAAACCCGACATAACCAAGGAATCCAGCACTGGCAGGCTACTGCCCTAAGGGGCCCCAGGGCGCACCCCGCCTTGTCCTGGGCCTTGAACTTGCCTTCTGCAGGAGCCCAGAGCGGTCCTCAGGAGCACTGGCTGCCTGTGTCGCAACTCACCTCTGCCATCTCTGAGCTCTGTGGCCCTGGGCAAGTCTCTGCACCTCTCTGAGCCTCTGCCCCTTCACCTGCCCAATACCTACCTCAGAGCATCTTTTGTTCCTTCAACAATTATTAGTGCAGTGTGTTCTGCATGCAGGCAGCAGGATCCCGCCCTCTCGGGGAACCTACATGCAGGTGACTGGCCAGAATCCCAGCGCAGGTGCCACGCAGAGCCTGGCCCGACGGAGGTCTCATGGTGACTGGCTTGTGGCCATTTTCTTTTCCTATCAGTGCTGTGCAGACAAAGAGCCAATCTGGGGGCACAATCATGAGCAGGAAGGAAGTCCTAGGGGAACGTGCATGTGTCCTGTGTTGGGACCTCAGTCCCTGGCGGGGTGGGGACGGTCCACTCACTGCTTAATCACTGGATGGCAGGACGGTTTATGGGGATTGACAGCATCTAGACTCGGACCTGGGAGATGTGATGCTGAGCTCTGGCAGCCATGTTGCCACCACGAGGCAAGAAACCGAGGCCAATGCCGAAGAAGCTGCCACCAGCGGAGTGATAACTAGGTGTCAGAAGCTGATCAGTTTTCTTTCCAGCTTAAGCTGGATCCAGCTGGCTTTTCTCTCCCTGATTGGCAGATGCATTAGGGAAGGATGCTGCGGTGGGTGGGATCAGAGGCAGGACCGCCAGCACCGATTTTCTGGGTCTGCCTCACATTTTAAAAGGAGAAAACAGGAGCTCCCGTGTCACCCAGGGCCACCCCTGGCACAAGGACACCCGGCGGAAGTGAGCGATGGTGGAGGTGTCGCGGGAGTTTGGGGAGTCACCAGGGCGATGCTCCAGGGAGATGCAGCTCAATGGAATGCAGTGTCTAGCCTGCAGGATCCAGAACGGGTGGTGACTCAAACCCCGGCACTGCCCCCGACCAGCCGTGGGGCCTGGGCAATGCCCAGCCTGGCCTGGTGCCTCAGTTTGATGAGGTAGAATAGAAGAAACAAAAATTTGAGTAGAAAGGAGATGGATTGGGAAGGAAAGGAAAAATATGGCTTTAAAATCTGGACAGTTCATAATCTGTAACTCCACCCTATAGAGTGTGTCGGGTCTTGGGCAGAAGCCTCCTTGAGCCCAGACCCTTAATCTCAA
The DNA here is from genome assembly GCA_004027655.1 of Graphiurus murinus. Lineage (NCBI taxonomy): Eukaryota > Metazoa > Chordata > Mammalia > Rodentia > Gliridae > Graphiurus > Graphiurus murinus. The sequence continues at coordinate 12,925 of PVLC010030968.1, forward strand.
TGGCCCCTCGCCCCACCTGAGATTCCTGAGATCCATGAGGACAAAGGTCAGACCTCAGCCAGCCACCCCCTGTCCTTGCTGAGAGAAAGCCGGGTGTGGTGGAGCACACTTGTAATCCCAGGATTCGGGAGGCTGAGACTGGAGGATCGGGATTCGAGGCCAGCCTCAGCTACCTAGTGAGGCCCTCCACAACTTAGTGAGACTCGGTTTCAAAATAAAGAATAAAAAATAGGGCTGGGGGTATAGCTCGGAGGTAGAATGCCCCTGAGTTCAATCCCCAGTACCGCAAAAAAAAAAAAAAAAAAAAAAAAAAAAGAAAGAAAGAAACCTGAGGAAGAGGAGCTCCAGACCTCCGCCCTGCCCACCCCCTCTTGGGGGGTTCTATAAAAGACCTGCAAAGGCTGCAAAGACCCTCTTGCCTGGACGATATCCCCTCTTGAGATGGCCTGCCAGCTCCCTGAGTGGCCAGTACCCCACTTTCCTAAATAAAACTCCTGTCTTTGTCCCTCACTGGTGCGTGTTGAAATTCTTTTCACCATGGAGGCCAAGAACCCACAAAGGTTAGCATGCTGATCCAGGACAAGTTTACCCATTTGTAGAAAAGCACCTTCCAGGCAGGGTTTGAGAGAGGGATACACTGTGTTCTCAGTTGTTCCCACGTGGTGACAGATTCCCGTATTGAGGGCTAGTCTGCAAGATAGAAACTCCTAAACCGGGCATGGTGGCGCACGCCTGTAACCCCAGTACTTGGGAGGCTGAGACAGGAGGATCTCAGGCTCACAGCCAGCCTCAGCTACTTAGTGAGGCCCTCCACAGCTTAGTGAGACCCTGTTTCAAAATAAGAAGTAGCTTGGAGGTAGAATACCCCTGGTTTAATCCCCAGTATCAAAAAAAAGAAAAAATAGGAATTCTTGCTTTTTCTCCTACCTTCTCAAACCCAAAGAGGAATTGGTTGGCGGTCCTTGCAGGACCACTGCCAGCGGCTCTGGGGTCCCACGGGAGCTCCTGGTGCAGGGGTCCCCAGCAGAGGCTACATTTGCCCAGGAGCTGAAGCCCAGAATCCAAAAGATCTTTGATGAATCTCCTGTAACGTGGGTTAATAGGGGCGGCTCGGGTCCCCACTGCTGCTGCTTCCAAAGCCCAGCAGCTCTGCGCCTCCACAGCTGTGGCCACCTGTCACCTCCACTCCTGGGCTCCCTATGCCCAGGGACTCAGGCTCCCAGTTCACCGGGCACGCCTCACAATTTAAAATCAATCAATTGTTCTATTAGTGTAGGGTAATGGGATTTAAATCTTTTCTCTATTTCCAGCATTTTTCTTTGGTTTGAAAATCATCCTAGCTCCTAAGTATCGGCCTTACTGTGCACCAGCAGCTTCATAGACCATCCTCCTTGGAACTCCTCCAACAAACCTGTGAGCCCGCCACAGAAAAGGGTGCTGAGGCTCGGAGAGGCTGAACAGCTTGCCCGGGGGCACGCGCTAGGTCAGACCCTGCTCCACACCGCCGGGCACACATGGACCGCAGGCCTTTGGGCTGCACGCGGGGTTCATCAGTGCTTTCAGCCACACGTCACTCATCCCCTCCGAGGTGTCTGACGGCCGAGGCGGGGTCTGAGCTCTGGTCCCTGAGACCCTCCGTCAAAGGAGGCGCCAGAAAACGTGGGAGAAATCTGCATTAGTCAGGGTTCTCCAGAGAAGCCGAACCAATAGGAAATAGATGACGGATGGATGGATGGATGGATGGATGGATAGAGAGATGCTAGATGGATGGATAGAGATGATACATGGATGGATGTATAGATGGATGAATAGATAATAGATAGATAGATAGATAGATAGATTTATGATAGATGATGGATAGATAATGGATGGATGGATGGATGGATGGATGGATAGACTAATGATAGATGATGTATAGATAGATGAATAGATAATAGATAGATAGATAGATAGATAGATAGATAGATAGATAGATTTATGATAGATGATGGATAGATAATGGATGGATGGATGGATGGATGGATAGACTAATGATAGATGATGTATAGATAGATGAATAGATAATAGATAGATAGATAGATAGATAGATAGATAGATAGATAGATAGAGATAATAGGTAGAAAGACAGATGATATAGATAGGCAGGCGATACACAGATCAGTGACAAATAATGACTAATAATCACTAACGACAAGGTTGCTTTCTGAGAAATCCAGTTAGTCACTTTCACGATGTGCGAACATCTTAGAGTGTGCCACACAAACTCAGGCTGAGTCAAGGCCGAGGCAGGGCCCCCAGGGGTGCGAGGCTGCGGCTGGTGTCACCGGCGCTGTTTCGTGGTAAACTTTTCTTTACATAAGTGGGAGGTGCACGGTGTAAAATCACAATGAGAAGGAGGGTGGAGCAAATACAGGAAGCAGTGACGGTCATTTACTATCATTACCAAGTATTATGAACGGTACGTGACTAAGTGTATGCGCTCTGTGTGTGTGTGTGTGTGTGTGCGCGCGCGCATGGTGGTGGTGCTGGGGATGAAACCCAGGGCCTCCCACATGCCAGGCATGCACTAACCACCCGGCTGCATCCCCAGCCCCGGGCTGGACTCTGATGTGACTGGCAGGGCTCTACCCACGTCACCTCAGACACACAGGAAGCTGTTGTCCTATGATGTTAAGAGGTCACTAGAGGTTAGACATGGTGGCACACACCCGTAGTCCCAGTACTTGGGAGGCTGAGACAGGAGGATTGTAGGTTCAAGGCCAGCCTCGGCAACTTAGCGAGATCCTCAGCAACTTACCCTGCTTCAAAATAAAAAAAAATTAAAAGGGCTGGGGGTGTAGCTCAGAGGTAGAATGCCCCTGGGTTCAATCCTAAGCACAACAACAAAAAGACATCATGAGGCAATAGGACTAGGATTTTTTTTTTTTTTTTTTCGGTACTGGGGGTTGAACTCAGGGGCATTCTACCTCCGAGCTACATTCCCAGCCCTATTTTTTATTCTTCATTTGGAAACCGGGTCTCACTAAGTTGCGGAGTGCCTCACTAGGTAGCTGAGGCTGGCCGAGAACCCGGATCCTCCGGTCTCAGCCTCCCGAATGCTGGGATTACAAGCGTGCGCCACCACGCCCGGCTTGAGCTGTGTTTCTTAAGAGCAGCTTTGGTAATGGAAGGGGCACCCTGTCACAGAAGCTGAAGACAGTCTTGGCAGAGACGTTTCTGCAGCTTCCTGGAGCCTCCTTGTCTTCTCCAATGGCCGGGCCCACAGGGCTTGGGGATGGCCTCGTTTTCTTCTCTTCTTCTTCGGTGCAGCCAAGTTCCATCCCCAGCAGCGATTGGGGACACCAACTAATCCACTGTCACTGGTACCAGTAGTGGACAGTGCTGGCCACAGGCATGGTCTCTGGCTAATGTCCTGCGAGCACACTGGTGTCCACGTGCCTGCAAAGTATCTCCTCCCTCCCTCCCTGCTCCCTTCCTCCCTCCTTCCTTCTCCTCCTCCTCCTCTTCTTCCTCCTCCTCCTCCTCTTTCTTCTTCCTCCTCCTCCTCTTCTTCCTCCTCCTCCTCCTCTTTCTTCTTCCTCCTCCTCCTCCTCCTCCTCCTCCTCCTCCTCCTCTTCTTCTTCTTCTTCCATACTGGGGATGGAACCCAGGGGCATTCTACCTCTAAGCTACAACCCTAGCCTTATTTTTTTATTCTTTATTTTGAAACAGGGTCTCACTAAGTTGCAGAGGGCCTCACTAAGTTGCTGAGGCTGGCCTCGAACTCAGATCCTCCTGTCTCAGCCTTCCAGGTACTGGGATTACAAGCGTGCACCACCACGTATGGCTTCTTTTTCTTCTTTTGGATTATAAAAGTTATATTTATTCACGATGCCACATTTATTGTATTCCCTTTGGAAAATGGAGAGCTGTTTATGTACCCAATGTGTACAGCTACAACCGTATACAAATTATAACATATAAAGGTCCCAGTACAGCTAAGATAATACCACAATTTGATTTGGCCACTCCTGCCTCAGGGTCTCCAGCGAAGTGTCCTTTTCTTTTTTTTTTTTTTTTTTTTGCGGTACTGGGGATTGAACTCAGGGGCATTCTACCTCCGAGCTATACCCCCAGCCCTATTTTTTATTATTTATTTTGAAACCGGGTCTCACTAAGTTGCGGAGTGCCTCACTAGGTAGCTGAGGCTGGCCGTGAACCCGGATCCTCCGGTCTCAGCCTCCCGAATGCTGGGATTACAAGCGTGCGCCACCACGTCCGGCTCGGACTAGGAATTTTTTAACTCCGTTATAATCTTATGTGACCACTGCTGTGTTAGAGACTGAGATTTTAAGGAACTGGCTCATGTAGCTGTGGGGCTGATGAGTGAAATTCACAGGGCAGGCCTGGAACTTTCTTCAGGAAGAACCATGCACGCCTTCACTCCGCTTTCTCCTTCTTTTCCCCAGCTCCTGAGCCTATCAGAGCCGCACCGCCCGCACTCAGGACAGGACCTGCCCTTCAACCGGCCATTACCTAAACCAACCATCGCGTCCGCACACCCAAAGTCACACCATCTTAGTGTTTCATGGTCCAGTCAAGTCGACAGTCCAGGCTCACCATCACTCAGGTCTCGCTAAGTTGCTGAGGCCTGGCCTTGAACCTTCCATCCTCCTGTCTCAGCCTCCTAAGCACCAGCATTAGAGGCATGCTCCACCGCGCCCCCTTAAAATAAAAAGCATTCTAGCACACATTCTCGCACACGCATTGCTTTGATCAAAATCAAGCTGAGGGAGATCACCCAGCCTCAGGCCCAGCTTCACTCCCCTCTGTAGGGCTTCTCGAGACAAATCCACCTCGGAGTCTAAATTCTTGCCAAGCAGGAAACTGACAGCTTCGAAAATTGCAAGCGCCTGTGATTTAAGGCACCCCTGAATTCTCTGGGCACCCGCCTCCTCCCCAAGTGCCTCCTGCAGGGTGCACGCCAAAGGAACAGGAAGCGGGGTGCAGAGCATGGGAGCCCCAGCTCTGGCTGCAGGCCCAGCTCCTCTCCCCCTGGAGGTGACCCTGAGCCTGTCCTTTGGCCTGTCCCAGCCTCAGTCTCCCCATCGGTAAATGGCGGGTCCTCGGCATCTCTGCTTCCTGGGCTGCTGGTGGAAACCCATCCCCGTGGTGTGTGCTGATCACCAGCAGCTCCTGTGGGGTGCTGGCACTCAGCCCAGCTGCAAAGCCAAGGGCTTCCCGCCCCAGGCCTCGGTGCATGCATGGCCAGAGACTTGGCTCACTGCGTGGGCGCCTCTGGCTCTCTGGGGTGATGGAGAAGCGGTGGGGAGGTGCCAGTTTCTTTGCTCCCCACCAGGGCGACCTTGAAGTCCGCTCTCTTTGGTCTCCCAGCTGTCCCCAGGAGAGGAAGCCCAGCTGTCCAAACACTTCCTTTCTGGGCTTCCAACTTCATTTGCCACCAGTGTCTCCAGGGAATCACCTTCTGAATATGCTTCCTCACTTGGGTCCTGACTCTGGATCCGCTTTAGGGAAACGGGTCCTAAGATTGTGCTCAGTGAGCCGCGCGGTGGCGCACGCTTGTAATCCCAGCATTTGGGAGGCTGAGACCGGAGGATACAGGTTCGTGGCCAGCCTCAGCTACCTAGTGAGGCACTCCACAACTTAGTGAGAACCTGTTTCAAAATAAAGAATAAAAAATAGGGCTGGAGGTGTAGCTTGAAGGTAGAATGCCCCTGAGTTCAATCCCCAGTACCGCAAAAAAAAAAAAAAAAGATTGTGCTCAGTGGACGTCAGCTGTTAAGAAGAGTCAGGAAGCCAGGCCAGAACCTGGGAGGCTAAAACAGGAAGATCAAAAGTTTGAGGCCAGCCTCAGCAATTTAGTAAGACCCTGTTTCAAAACAAAATAGGGAGCCGGGCGTGGTGGCGCACGCTTGTAATCCCAGCATTCAGGAGGCTGAGACCGGAGGATCCGGGTTCGCGGCCAGCCTCAGCTACCTAGTGAGGCACTCCGCAACTTAGTGAGACTCGGTTTCAAAATAAAGAATAAAAAATAGGACTGGGGGTGTAGTTCGAAGGTAGAATGCCCCTGAGTTCAACCCCCAGTACGGCAAAAATAAATAAATAAATAAAATAAAATAGGACTGGAGGTGTAGCTTAGAGGTAGAATGTCCCTGGGTTCAATCCCCAGTACCAAAAAGAAGAAGGAAGAGGAGGAG
>PVLC010030969.1:0-19112 GCA_004027655.1 Graphiurus murinus
AAAAAAAAAAGCAGGGCGTGGTGGTGCATGCTTGTAATCCCAGCATTCGGGAGGCTGAGACCAGAGGATCCTGGTTCGCGGCCAGCCTCAGCTAACTAGTGAGGCACTCCGCAACTTAGTGAGACCTGGTTTCAAAAAATAAAGAATAAAAAATAGGGCTGGGGGTATAGCTCGGAGGTAGAATTCCCCTGAGTTCAATCCCCAATACGACAAAAAAAAAAAAAAAAAAAAAAAAAAAATAGGGCTGGGGGTGTAGCTTGGAGGTAGAATGCCCCTGGATTCAATCCCCAGTACCAGGTTCATCAAACAAAGACAGAGAAGAGGGTTCTGGACAGAGGGGTCCAGCTTTGAGGATAGAATTGATTGGATTGGATCTGTCATAATTGAGAGTGAGTGGAAGAAATTTAAAGGAACAAGGTCGCTAAAGGAGAGAGAAGCTTCTAGAGGTGGGAAGTATAAACCACACAGGGCCTCCAGCACCAGGCTGGGAGGGCTCAGTCCTTGGCCTTGGCCATCCAAAGTGAGGGCTATAAGCCGGGCGTGGTGGCGCACGCTTGTAATCCCAGCATTCGGGAGGCTGAGACTGGAGGATCTGGGTTCGAGGTCAGCCTCAGCTACCTAGTGAGGCACTCCGCAACTTAGTGAGACTCGGTTTCAAAATAAAGAATAAAAAATAGGGCTGGGGGTGTAGCTTGGAGGTAGAATGCCCCTGAGTTCAATCCCCAGTTCCGCAAAAAAAAAAAAAAAAAAAAAAAAATCAAAACAAAGTGAGGGCTATAAACTGGGGAGGGATAGGCTCTGCCCTGGGGACATGATCATCCTGTACTGAAGGAGAGAGACTGGAAGCCAAGGCTTGTGCTGAGCAGTCACTATTTGATATCTCTGGGTTTCTGGTCCTTGCTGTCCCTGGGTGTATTTCCTTGTCCTTGCCTGGCCTTTGGGGTTCCAACGTATACCTTGGGGGGGTCTTCTCCCCTTTCTCTCCCTGCAGAAGGCCAGGGCTGTACCGCCTACGACGTGGCTGTCAACAGTGACTTCTACCGGAGGATGCAGGTCTGGGGGTAGGGCTTTGGGTGAGGCCTGAGCAGGGCCCTCTCCCTCCAGCCCTCAGCCCCATGGCTTAGCTTCTCCTTCTCTCTCTACGTAGAACAGCGATTTCTTGCGGGAGCTGGTGGTCACCATCGCCAGGGAGGGCCTTGAGGACAAATACAGCTTGCAGCTGAATCCGGGTGAGGGGAGGAAGGAGCCGGGAGCTGTTGGGGGGATGGGCGGAAGAAGCGCAGCTAGCATGGGCAGGAACTTGCTTAACATGGTTCTAGAGGCCGGGATTCTAGGGAGGGGGTAGAGCTGGGCTGGGACATCCAGATAGGGGCAGAGTTAGGAGCATCTCCAGGTGTGCTTATTGGTGTATTAGTGGTCACTGTGCCCTCTACCTTCAGAATGGCGCATGTTGAAGAATCGGCCTTTCCTGGGCTCCATCTCCCAGCAGAACATCCGCTCCCAGCAGCGGCCTCGGATCCAGGAGCTAGGGACCCTGTCCACGCCCGGCTCCCAGCCAGCTGAAGAAGGGTGGGCTTTCAGAGATCCCCGGTCTAGAGACTCCTCAGTACTCTTCCCAATCCATTCCTCAGCACACTGGGCGATGCCCTGGGGTTCTGGGAACCCAGATCGCAGTGAATCACAATGCCTGCCTGGGAAGCATCTGGGGGCAGCAGGGTTGGGTGGAGGCCGAGAGGGAACAACAGTCAGACAAAGGAAATCAGCTGCCCTCAGTAATAGTCCTCCTTCTCCCCAGCCCAGAGAAGCCTCACTTGAACCTTTGGCTAGAAGCGCCTGACCTCCTCTTGGCTGAAATTGACCTCCCCAAACTGGTGAGTGTGCACTGGACAAGAGCAGAACTGTTTTGGAATGGTGGGGCCTGTCTCCCCCTAGAGTTAAGTGGGCTGTTTCCAGTGTAAGCCGCCTCTTCTGTGCTAGGAGATCAACAGGCCTACCTTCCAGTGCTGTCCTGAGGATGCCCAAGGGGTTTGGGCATTACTGTCCTTTACCTTTTTTCTGGGACAATAGGTCCTTTTGTTTTGTATTTTAATGGTGCTGGGGCTTAAACCAAGGACCTCACACATACTATGATCCCTTTTTATTTTTGATACAGAAGATTGAACACAGGAGGATTATTTATTTCTGTGTGGTACTGAGGATTGAAACCAGGGACATTTTACCTCTGAGCTACACCCCCAACCCTTTTTAGGTTTTTTGTTTTGTTTTGTTTTTGTTTTTGTTTTGCGGTACTAGGGATTGAACTTAGGGGCTTTCTACCTCCGAGCTATACTCCCAGCCCTATTTTTTATTCTTTATTTTGAAACCAAGTCTCACTAAGTTGTGGAGTGCCTCACTAGGTAGCTGAGGCTGGCTGCGAACCCGGATCTTCCGGTCTCAGCCTCCTGAATGCTGGGATTACAAGCGTGTGCCACCACGCCTGGCATTTAGGTTTTGTTTTGAAACAGGGTCTTGGTAGGTTGCTGAGTTTTACTAAGTTGTCTATGGCCGGGCGTGGTGGCGCACGCTTGTAATCCCTGCATTCGGGAGGCTGAGACCAGAGGATCCGGGTTCGCGGCCAGCTTCATCTACTTAGTGAGGCACTCCACAACTTAGTGAGACCCGGTTTCAAAATAAAGAATAAAAAATAGGACTGGGGATGTAGCTCAGAGGTAGAACGTCCCTGAGTTCAATCCCTAGTACTGCAAAAAAAAAAAGTTGTCTATGATCCTCTTGTCTCAAAATCCCAAGTACTGGGATTTACAGTTGTGTGCCACTATGCCCAGCTTTTTTGTATGTGTGTATGTGATGTCTTTAACTTTTTTTATTTTGAAACAGTCTCACTAAGTTGCTGAGGGTCTTGATAAATTGCTGAGTCTGGCTTTTAACCTGCCATCCTTATCTCAACTTTCCAAATACAGGGATTACAGGTGTGTGTTACTGCACCTGACAGCTATAGCCCTTTTTTTCTTTTACTTTTTTGTTTGTTTGTTTGTTTGTTTTGTGGTACTGTGGATTGAACTCAGAGGCATTTTACCTCCAAGCTATACCCCCAGCCCTATTTTTTATTCTTTATTTTGAAACCGAGTCTCACTAAGTTGCGGAGTGCCTCACTAGGTAGCTGAGGCTGGCCTCGAACCTGGATCCTCCGGTCTCAGCCTCCCAAATGCTGGGATTACAAGCATGCGCCACCACGCCCGGCTCTGTTTTTTTTTTTTTTTTTTTTTTTTTTGCAGTACTGGGGATGGAACTCAGGGGCATTCTACCTCCGAGCTATACCCCCAGCCCTATTTTTTATTCTTTATTTTGAAACAGAGTCTCACTAAGTTGCTGAGAATATTGCTATGTTGCTGAGGCTGGCCTTGAACCTTCCATCCTTTGTCTCAGTCTCTCAAGTACTGGGATTACAGGTGTGGGCCACCATACTCAGCTTGAAAAACTTTATTTATTTATTTTTGTGTGGTACTGGGGATTGAAGCCAGGGTCATTCTACCTCTGAGCTATACCCTCAGCCTTTTTTTTTTTTCTTTTTCTTTTTTTGCGGTACTGGGGATTGAACTCAGGGGCATTCTACCTCCGAGCTATACCCCCAGCCCTATTTTTTATTCTTTATTTTGAAACCGAGTCTCACTAAGTTGCGGAGTGCCTCACTAGGTAGCTGAGGCTGGCCGCGAACCCGGATTCTCCTGTCTCAGCCTCCCGAATGCTGGGATTACAAGCGTGCGCCACCACGCCCGGCTTCCAACTTTATGTCTTACTTGGAAACAGGATCTCACTAAGCTGCTGAGAGCCTCGCTAAATTGCCAAGGCTGACTTTGAACCTGCAATCCTCCTGTCTCAGCCTCCCAAGTACTGGGATTACAAGTGTGTGCCACCGCACCCAGCTTGAAAAACTATATTTAATGAATCATAGCTGGTGGGGTGTGGTGGCACATGCCTGTAATCCCAGTACTTGGGAGCTGAGATAGGACTGCAGGTTTGAGGACTCTCTCAGGAGGATTGCAGGTTCAAGACCAGCCTTGGCAACTTAGCAATATTCTCAGCAACCTAACAAGACCCTGTCTTCAAACAAAAAAATAAAAAGGGTTGGGGGTGTAGCTCAAAGGTAGAACATCCCTGGGTTCAATCCCCAGTACCCCCTCACACACAAATATGTATATACTGATTGACATATATACATATTGCATGTGTGTGTGTGTGTGTGTGTGTGGATTTTCAACACACAAGGCTACTATTCCTGGTCCATGTTACTGTTGTCCCATTGCTGGAGAGGGTGGGCTGATTACACCACATCCCCAGGATGGAGCCCTGGGGTTGTCGCTGGAGATCGGAGAGAACCGCCTGGTGATAAGGGACCTCCAGCGGCTGTATCATCTGGATGCCCACATCCCCTTGCACATCAACTCTGAGGAAAGCAAGGCAGCCTTTCACCGGAAGAGAAAGGTACCTAGGGGGAGGGGTTCAAAGAACTGGGATATTGGGGTGCCTGGGGCCCTGGAACTGAGGGAAGAGGGGCTGGGGCCAGGCATCTGGGTTCTGAATCCACGTTCTTATTCCTTTCTCAGCAATTGATGGTGGCCATGCCCCTCGTGTCCATGCCTTCTTGAGCAGAATGTCTCTCTGTGCTTCTAAATGTGGAGAAGAGGCTGATGTCTTCCCTAAAATTGAAATAAAGGATTTTTGCCTTTGCTCTGTCTCTGGTTAGGTATATGGGGGCAGGAGGTAGGAGGGAAGAGGGACATTGGGGTGTGGTCCTAGGGTCCCCACCCCAGCTCAGGCCTCATCCCTTCCCTGTGGACCCTCTTCCCAGCCTTCTGTTTTTCCCTTCACTAGTCCTTCCCAGAGCCCCAGAGCTGGCCTTGTCCCTTTCCAGTTCACAGGCATCTCATGGCTTCCCAGTGCCCCTTAGACAAGGTCCAAGCTCCTCTGCTTAGCACTCAAGGCTCCATGTGGCCTGTCCTGCTTCCTGCCTCAGTGTACTATTTTCCTGACCATACCATTTCTTCCCGCCTTCTCTTGGTTCTGCTGGTCCTTCCACCCAGCAGTTCCTTCCTTTCCTTTCCTCTCCCTCCATTCTTCCCTCCTTTATTTCTATATCTCTTTCTTGTGCTGGGGATTGAACCCCAGGGGCATTCTACCTCAGAGCTACACCCCAGCCCCTATTTTATTTTTTATTTTGAAAGAGGGTCTTGCTGGTTGTGGTGGCACATGCCTGTAATCCCCAGCACCCCCCCCAAAAAAAAAGAAAAAAAAAAAAAAAAGGAAAGCCAGGCATGGTGGCACATGCCTGTAATCTTAGTACTTGGAAGGCTGAGACAGGAGGATTGCAGGTTCCAGGACAGCCTCAGCAGTAGTGAGATTTTCATCAACCTAATGAGGCCGTGTTTCAAAATTTAAAAAATAGAGCTGGGAGCGAGGCATGGTGGCGCACACTTGTAATCCCAGCATTGGGGAGGCTGAGACCGGAGGATCCGGGTTCGCAGCCAGCCTCAGCTACCTAGTGAGGCACTCTGCAACTTAGTGAGACTCGGTTTCAAAATAAAGAATAAAAAATAAGCCGGGCGTGGTGGCGCATACTTGTAATCCCAGCATTGGGGAGGCTGAGACCAGAGGATCCGGGTTCGAGGCCAGCCTCAGCTACCTAGTGAGGCACTCGGCAACCTAGTGAGACTCGGTTTCAAAATAAATAAAAAATAGGGCTGGGGGTGTAGTTCGGAGGTAGAATGCCCCTGAGTTCAATCCCCAGTACTGCCAAAAAAATAGGGCTGGGGGTATAGCTCGGAGGTAGAATGCCCCTGAGTTCAATCCCCAGTACTGCCAAAAAAATAGGGCTGGGGGTATAGCTCGGAGGTAGAATGCCCCTGAGTTCAATCCCCAGCACCGGAAAAAAAAAAAAAAAAAAGGATTGGGGGCGGGGGCGTAGCCTGGAGGTAGAATGCCCTTGGGTTCAATCCGCAGTGCCTCGAAAGAAAGAAAAAAGATGAATGAATGAGTTGGGGTGTAGCTCAGAGATAGAACCCCCCTAGGTTCAACCCCCAGTGTGTGTGTATGTATGTATATAGTATAATAATATTTATAATATAATATAAAAATTACATTACATATTTCTATCTATAAATATATATATATCTTTGGCTAGGGTGAGAGAGCAAACGGGCACCGTATCCACCAGAGGGCGGGGCGCAGCGTCAGCCCACTGGCTCGGAGAATTACATCTCCCAGCCGCCCTTCTCAAGAAGAAATGGGGGGAATGAAACCCAGATCGTGAGGTCCAGCCGCCTCTGGTACTTGTAGTTGGGACCCTCCCTCCGCAGCTGAGGAGCTCATTCCCAAGTCCAAAAAAAGCGTGGGGCTGGGTCCTTTCCGTGCTCCACGTCGCCATGGTGATGGTTCCGGCGAGGGCCAGGATTTGGCAGCGGCGGGGGGCCCCCTTCCCACTCCCTCCTCTTCACCATCTGCTCCTCCCTCACACCTGGCCCCGAGCCGCGGCCGCCGCCTCCGCACCCAGCCGCGGACTCTGCGGCCACCAGGTGGCGCGTGCGCACGGCTCGGCCGCAGCTGCTAGTCTGAGCCAGCGTCCCGACTCGCAGCCTCCCGCTCCCTCCAGGGGACCCGGGGGTTTCCCAGCATAGGCAAAACCCTGAGACCCAGAGACCCGGCCAGTGCAGGGTGGAGGCAAAGGCCGCGGCGGTGGGTGGCTTCCAGGCGCCCTCCCGCCACGCTGTCTGCGCCTCCCACCCCTTTGCCGGCCGCTTCATGAAAATTTAATCCCAAATGCATTTGCGGGCCCGCCGCTGGGAGGATGGCGGGGAAAGAAGCACCCCGCTAAGGCCTTAATCTGGAGGAGGATTCAGCTGGGGAGAAGGCTGGTCAGGAGAACCCAGCGGGGCAGAATCTGTCGGCTGGCGAGGCAAAGAGGAGAATCGGGGTTCCACCCCAGGAGGCGGGGCTCGAATTCAGGGGTGGAGGCAGAACCCAGACGGCAGGGACAGTCCCTGGACCAGAGAACTCAGCAGAGACAGAGCCTTGAGGAAAGGACTCTGGGGACAGATCTCAAAGGGCAAGACAGAACTCAGGGTGGGTATATCTAAGGGGCGGGAACATAACGCAGGGGGTGGAGCCCGAACTCAATGGGTGGGGACCACACTCACAGACCAAATACATTTTAGGGTGCTAGGACAGAGCTCAGCCTGCCGACAGGGGAGTGGGGAGAGAACCAGGGGTCACAACGGGCAATGGAAGTAGATATAACTGTAGGGAATGGAATTCAGAGGGAAGGAAATGGGGGATGAATGAAACTCAGGGAGAAGAACGGGGAGGAGAACGCAGCCCAGAGGGCTCCCAGGACTGGAGGGGGATGGAATTCAAATGGGGGAAAGATGGAAACTCAGAAGTGAGTGAAGCCGGGCGTGGTGGCCCACGCTTGTAATCCCAGCATTTGGGAGGCTGAGACCGGAGGGAGGATCCGGGTTCTCAGCCAGCCTCAGTTACCTAGTGAGGCCCTCCACAACTTAGTGAGACCCAGTTTCAAAATAAAGAATAAAAAATAGGGCTGGGGAATGTAGCTCGGAGGTAGAATGCCCCTGAGTTTAATCCCCAGTACCGCAAAAAAAGTGGGTGAAACTCGAGCCCGGCGTGGTGGCGCATGCTTGTAATCCCCAGTACTTGGGAGGCTGAGACAGGAGGATAGAAGGTTCACTGCTAGCCTCAGCTACTTAGTGAGATCCTCTGGAACTTAATGAGACCTTGTTTCCAAATAAGAAATAAAATCAGACTAGGGGTGTAGCTCAGAGGTAGACTGCCCCTGGGTTTAATCTTCAGTGCCAAAAAAAAAAAAAAAAAAAAAAAAAAAGTGGGTAAAGCTCAAGGGCAAAAAAATTGGATGGGGGGAGAAGCTAGAGGGAACATGGGTGGGTTGATGTAGGGGCTGAAACTGAGGGAGAGAGAATTTCCTAAAGGAGAGGAAAAAGTCTCTGAATGAGAAGGCTGGACTTGGAAATGAGACATGATGGGGATGGAATTGGGGGGAACTTGACTACAAAAGTAGGAGAGATGAGGCCGGGCATGGTGGCCCACGCCCACCATCCCAGTATTTGGTTGAGAGACTGAAACAGGAGGATCCCAAGTTCGAGGCCAGTCTCAGTAATTTATCAGGACCTTGACTCAAATAAAAAGGGCTGGGAGTGTAGCTCAGAGGTAGAATGCCCCTGGGTTTGATCCCCAGTACCAAAAAAAAAAAAAAAAAAAAAAAGGATAGACTGGGAGGATGAAAAGCAGAAGGAAACTCAAAGGAAGATGGAATTTAGGGGGAGGAAATTAGGGGAACCTGAAGTCAGAGCAGCCAAATCTTGGGACAGGGAAGAGATCTCAGGAGGGGAAAGAAAATCTGGATGGAAGGACCTAGAGAGGATGGGTCGCGTGGAGTAACATGCAAGGGACTAAAATGAGGGGGGGGGGATTCAATTTCGAGTTCAGAACCTAGTGGCGTGTTCTTGGGATGGATAGGCGGAGACCTAAGAAGATGGGAGGCTGCGAAAGGGGCGGGTCTTTATCACAAGGGGTGGAGCCTCCCGCGCCCCGCCCCGCCCCGCCCCGCCCCCGGCGCTGAGTCCTGTGACAGCCCCCGGGCAGCGGCACTCGCAGCCTCCTTCCCCCCGAGCGGAGCTGCGGGGCCGGCCGGGCCGGGGCGGACCCCGGGAACCCGGACGCGGCCGCCCGGGCCCGCGGGCGGGGGGATTGGCGGGGGGCCCGGCACCAGGGCAGCCACCATGGAGTTCCGCCAGGAGGAGTTTCGGAAGCTAGCGGGTCGCGCCCTCGGAAAGCTGCACCGGTGAGCCTGGCGGGGGTCCTGGGGAGGAAGAGTGTGAAGGTTCAGGAGGATGTTCTTTCCCACCTGGGAGCAAGCAGACAGTCGTACAGGTGATACCCCAGCGTGGCAAGTGTGGAGTCCACCCATCTGTCTAGTTTTATCGCTCAGTCTCCCAGGGAGCTGTTCTTCCCGTCCGGTCTGTCCGTTACCTCCTTGGTTTTTTCTGCACTTGCAAGGCTTGCATCCTGGGCTCTACTCTTTCTCTGTGACTGTACATCCCTCTCTCTCTGGATCTGTTTACCTGTCTGAATCTCCCTGTCCCCTTTCTCAGGATCTCTGTATCCTTTTCTCTGGGTCTTTCTTTCCATTTACCTCTGGGTCTCTTTCCCCCTTTTCTGGACCTCTGTCCCCTCTGGCTCTCTCTTCCTGCTTGGATCTCTGTCCCTCTCCCTTTGATTCTCTGGCCATTGCTGTCACTAGATCTCTGTTAGCCCCTGACTCTGGGTCTCTCCTACTCTGGGTCTCTCTTTGCTGTATTTCTGGTCCCTCCTTTGGGATCTCTGTCACCTCTCTCTGGGTTGTTATTTCCCCACCCTGGGGCGATCCATCTCTGTGTGTCTTTCTCAGTTTCTGCCTCTCAGGGGAGTTTAATCTGAAGCTAAAGCGGATTGGGGCCCATTGGTCCTTGTCCTTGAGGGGGGTTAAGCTGGGAGGAAGAAGCCAGGGAATCCCGGGTCATGGGCTGGGGGGAGAAAGGAGTTGCAGGCCAAAAAAATTAGGCTTCTGGTATAAGACAGACTTCCCAAAAGACAGAGGTTAGAGCTGAGAGGGACTTCCTTCCATCTATGACCATGACCTGAGTGACCTGGGTGTCCCCTTGGGCAGTCTCATCACCTCCCCCCAGTCTCTTACCCCCAACTCCAGGTCTGGCTCCAAGTCAGAGAAATTACTCAACTGCGGAAAAGCCTAAAAATATCTGGCCACAGTGGGGGTGGGGGGAGGAGAGGAGATGGCTTCATCTGCACCATGCCCCTGCCCCCATGGCCAACATTCCCCATCCCACCTTTAGTTGACCCGCAGTTCATCTAGCTAGGCCATTCAAGTCCTATTCTGAGTCTAACATTAGTCCTGCTTGCTGCAGATCACCTCCTCACTCCAAAGTTACCCCACCCTCTCCTCGTAACACGAGAGTCAGGAATAAGGCTGGACAGAGGGAGGAGGCGTGAGGATGGCGCAGTGTGTGGGGTGGTGGTGGAGGGGGAGCTGAGATAACTTCACCCCTTCTTTTTCCACTTTTCCAGCCCCACCCTTTTTCTCGCCTCCTTTCACGAGTTTCTCAAAATACATCAGTGTGAAATCAGGAGAGGGAGAGGGAGAGAGGGAGAGAGGCTGATGGAGGGGGCTGGGGGGCGGCAGAAGGAGGGATGTGTTCCTCAGGTCTCCCTCCCTCAGTCTCTGCTTCTCAGTTTCTCATCTGTGTCTGGGTTTCTCTCAGTCCATCTCTGCTTCACCCTCACTTCTCTGAGCTGTCTCCTGGAGTCCCCATAGACCCTAGAGCTCAGAGGGCTAGAACACTCTGCAGGGGGTTTATGAGGAGAAACCATTTGCATCTAAAGCTCACGGTTCACTTTGATGGCTGGAGGTAGCAGGAATGCCTGCATTAGACACAACACAACATCTCATTTAATCCTCTTAACAAAGCTGGGGAAACTGAGGCTCAGCTTGGGAGTAGGGGGAATCAGTGGTTGACTACAAGATCCATCATTTTAATCCAGATCATTCCCCTCCCGAGTTTGGGACAGAGACTGCAGATTTCCCTCAACATGAGTGATGCTGGTCCAGTGGAAGACTCCTGGACCAGTGAACAGTAACCCAGGGAGACTTGGGACAGGGACATGGTGGTGGTGGGGGTACAGGAGAGATGAGTAGCCAGAGTACCTCCTTTCTGACAGACAGATCCTGGCTGAGACAATGCTGACAGCCAAGAAGGGACCAGGCCCCATTGCTATTACTGTGTGTGACCTCATATATGTTAGTCCTACTTTCTGAACCTCACTTTCCTTAGCTGTGCAATGGGAAGATAGGAGAGAACCAAAAATACATATGGGACAGAGACGTGGGGAGTGTACAAAATTCCTGAGAGAAGGCAATTGAGACACCTGCATTTTGGTTAACTGACTCCTAACATTGCTCTTATTCTTCACCAAGTCCCCAGGCCTGAGTTCGGGGACATCCAGAGAGGGGAAGGGGAATCTCCACCCAGGCTCTCCCCTCTCTGTTCTTGTCTTCTGCATCTCTGGTCATCATCATCTTCTTCCTCTCTTGGTACTTGAGATTGAACCCAGGGGCATTCTACCTCCGAGCTACACCCCCAGCCCTATTTTATTTGTGACACTCGGGATTGAACTGAGCGGTATTCTACCTCTGAGCTACACCCCCAGCCCGATTGTTTTATTTTTTATTTTGAAACAGTGTCTCACTAAGTTGCTGAGGCTGATCTCAAACCTGTGATCCTCCTGTCTCAGCCTCCTAAGTACTAGGATTCCAAGTGTGCTGCACCATGCCCGGCTTTATTTTTTAGTTTGAAACAGGGCCTCACTAAGTTGTTGAGGGTCTTGCTAAGTTGCTGAGGCTGACAATGAACCTGTGATTCTCCTGTCTCCCAGTTTTCTGGTCTTCTTATCTTAAAATGATTATTGTCACCTTGACCTTCCCTCATTAATAACTTGCATTTCTGATCTTGCCCCCATTTATAGATGTGGGCTACTAGACCACCCACTTAAAAAGCCTTGGTTTGAGATCTGACATCACATTAAGATAAACAGTGAATATCAAATTTCAGGGGCTGCAATCATACCTTGAGTTTCAGGGTCAAATATCATCTGATTGCAACATGGGTCAAAGTCTAATCTCATTGGCTGACATGTTCTGAGGGGGGGGGACTGGGGGAGTCCCGCCATACTGTACTATTCATCTGGGGGCTTCAGTTTCCCCTCTC
Source organism: Graphiurus murinus (assembly GCA_004027655.1). Classification (NCBI taxonomy): domain Eukaryota; kingdom Metazoa; phylum Chordata; class Mammalia; order Rodentia; family Gliridae; genus Graphiurus; species Graphiurus murinus. The sequence goes on from PVLC010030969.1 coordinate 11,844, forward strand.
TTGGTCTCTCTGTTCCCTCTCTAGGGGTCTCATTCCTTTTCCCTTTGGTTCTGTCCACTTCTCCTTCTCTTACTCCCTCCCCCCTGTGTTTCTTAACTGCCCCTCCCCACCTCCTTGAGTTCCAGGATGGGAGGGGTGGCTGTGTTTTCTCATCTCTTCTACCTCCCTCCCCCCAGACCGTCTGGCTGTTCTTTCCTCCCCCGTCCCAGTCTCCCTCGCCTCCATCTGTTCTAGCCCCTTCCTGGGATCCAGCCCGATACCCTGGCTGTCTACCCGCTTCAGAGAGGGACCACACCTCACACATCACGTCCCCAGCCTGTCTCTCCTCTGTCTCCTAGTCTCTTCATCTTTCAACATTCTGAGTCTCTGTTCCCCTCCCTCTGCATCTGTCCTGGGTCTCTGTTTCTACCTCTCTTTGGGTCCCTGCCTTGCTCTCTGGGTCACTGTCCTTCCTCCCTGTGTATCTGCCCCCACTCTCTCTGGTTCTCTGCCCCCTCTCTCTGGGCCTCTATCCCACTCTCTTTGGGTTTCTGTGCCCCCCCAACCTGGTCTCTGTCCCCCACCTCCGGATCTTTCTCCTTCCTGTGTCTCTGACCTCTCTGTGTCTCTGACCTCTCCCTCTGGGCCCCTTTGAAATTCCCCTCTTCTCTGTTATCCTCATTTGGGGTCTTTCCCCACCTGTCTCAAGGCACCCCTCTGCCTGCAGTCTCTCCCTGCGTTTGAGGCGGCCCTCCAAGTACCCTATCCATCATCACAGACTCAATCCTGGATCCAGAACAGGCGGGGGCGAGAGCCACGCTGGGGAATGAGCCAATCTCCCTACCAGGGCCATCTGTCCCCTGCCAGGACACCACCCGCCACTCCCCCTCCCTACCCCCTAGGCTGACAGCCCGAACTCAAGGTTCCCTAGGGATGCCCAGGCTGGACTGCTGGATTCCAAGTGCCCCAGCCTGCCATTTCCCCATTTCCACAGGCCTAGGAATGGGCTTCCAGTAGCTGTGGTAGAGTCAGCTGGATGTAAGCCCCATACTTGGGGCCTGGAAGCAGGGAAGGGCATGCAGGGTGGGGAGAGGGGAGGAGGGGTCGGTATATATAGCAGAGTAGCTGGGAAGCATCTGTTCTTTTGACACCTTTGCTGAGGCCTCTCCTTAGCACCTTTTGCTTCCTCAAATAGATTCAGAGTTGGCAGAGGGGGCTGGGGAGAGTCTTTGGGCCTCGGGTTGGAGGTTGGCGACACACAGACTTTTCTTTTTTTTTTTTTTTTTTGGGCGGTACTGGGGATTGAACTCAGGGGCATTCTACCTCCGAGCTATATCCCCAGCCCTATTTTTTTATTCTTTATTTTGAAACCGAGTCTCACTAAGTTGCGGAGTGCCTCACTAGGTAGCTGAGGCTGGCCGTGAACCCGGATCCTCCGGTCTCAGCCTCCGGAATGCTGAGATTACAAGCGTGAGCCACCACGCCCGGCTCCACACAGACTTTTCAATGCCAAAGGGGAGTCTAGGGTCTAAAATTCCTGCATTGAGAGAGGTAACAGGGTTAGAGGAGAAGGGGCTGAGGACCTCCACACCTGACTCTCAGGGAGGACAGGACTGGAGGCCTTGAGTCCTGGGTAAGAAGGGGTACAGGCATGGAATTCTGGGTCTTGCAAAGCTTCAGGTTTTGCACTGAATCCCTGTGTCATGGGGATTTGGGGAGCCGAGGGCCCAGACTCCTGAGTTTCTGACTCTTGTTGCCCCTCAGCCTTCTGGAGAAGCGGCAGGAGGGTGCGGAGACGCTGGAGCTGAGTGCTGACGGGCGCCCGGTGACCACACAGACACGGGACCCGCCGGTCGTAGACTGCACCTGCTTTGGTCTCCCTCGCCGCTACATTATCGCCATCATGAGCGGTCTGGGCTTTTGCATCAGCTTTGGCATCCGTTGCAACTTGGGCGTGGCCATCGTCTCCATGGTCAACAACAGTACAACCCACCGCGGGGGCCACGTGGTGGTGCAGGTAGCTCAGGGCCAGAGCCCTGGTACAGCTGCCCCCAACTAGCCCTGCCCTGGTCCCCGATGATGTCACCTTCGCCTAAGAGCCGCCCTGGCCACGCCCCTTCCAACTACGGCCTGGTGGCCCCGCCCACCCGTGCCGTTCTTTAACTCTGACCTCACCTCAGAGCGCTCCAATTTCTAAGCCACGCCCCCTCTCAAACGGTTCCTGGTTCCTGATTGCAAAACGTAGACTCCCCACAGCATTAGGTGCCATATGTGTTACCTCTGTTCATTTTGAACCTACTGGCAATTTTTCTCACGCCTGTGCCCCACGCTCAAGTCCCTAGGTCACATCTACTTAGTCCCAGTCTCATCTCAAGTTCCTCAATAAATTTTGATCCTGGATTTTCTGAAGCCCCACTCATCTCACCTGCTCTGTCCGTACCTAAAACTTCGTCCCATCTTAGACTTTCCGCTCTTTTACGTTCGGTACTGTAGAAGTCATGCCCCTGCCTCAGGGGGAAGACAATCACAATCCTGATTTAGTCTGTGACCTACCTGAAGCCCGCCTTTGCTCCCTTACAATCAGGTTCTTCCCTACTTTTTTGCTCCCTTACAATCAGGTTCTTCCCTACTTTTTTGCTTCTTATCACCTCCTAGACCCTATCCAGGTCATTCCACAAAGAATTCGAAAGTTGGATAGAAGTGGAGAAAGAGCCACCTCATACTTGGGTCCCGGGGCATCCAGGGAGGGAGACTGAGGCAGGGATGCAGGCAGAATGAGGCTGCAAGGCAGCAATACGCCCCGTTGTTAAGGTGGAAGCCCTAGCAACGTACTTCAGTAGAGTTCGCGACTGACAGAGGGATAACGTGAGCTCTGATTGGCAGGTGTTTGGGCAGTGGGAGGGAGTCCTTGCTTTTCATTGGCCAAGGGGCTAAGCCTATGGGCGTTGATTGGTGGAGGGCTGAGCGGGGAAGGGCGGCTGGTTTGATGTGCCTTTTGGCCCGCAGAAAGCCCAGTTCAGCTGGGATCCAGAGACTGTCGGCCTCATACACGGCTCCTTTTTCTGGGGCTACATTGTCACTCAGATTCCTGGAGGATTTATCTGCCAAAAATTCGCAGCCAACAGGTACAGTGATGGGGCCTCAAGGGGGGCGTAAACTACAGTTGTGTGGGTGGAATAAGAGAGTGCAGTCGAATTTGGGGTCTGCCACCCAAATGGGAAAATGAGAGGGGCCTGGATTTAGGGGCGGGTCTCAGAGATGGGCGGGACTTGTGATTGTGAAACGTAAGAGTCACAGAGAAAGTGAGGCTGAGGGTTCTGGGGAACATAGATCTTACACTGCTGGGGGAGGGAAGGGCAGAATCCTAGGAATGGCGGGGCAGCTGGACCTTTCTCTCCTTCCCATCAGGGTTTTCGGCTTTGCTATTGTGGCTACCTCCACTCTAAACATGCTGATCCCTTCGGCTGCCCGCGTCCACTATGGCTGTGTCATCTTCGTGAGGATCCTGCAGGGCTTGGTAGAGGTAAAGCCCAGCTTCATATGACCCTGCTCCCCGTCGGACCCGACCTTTTCTGTTTGACCTCGCCTTTCTCTTCCCCTAGGGGGTCACATATCCTGCCTGCCACGGGATCTGGAGCAAATGGGCCCCGCCCTTAGAACGAAGTCGCCTGGCGACGACGGCGTTTTGCGGTGAGAGGAAAGGGTTGGGGGCCCAGCTCCTGCATCCGTGGGAGGAGGGGCTGCGGCCTCGACTTCTGTGTTCGGAAAAGGCGAAGGCCCGGGGTCCGCACCCCTGAGCTCCTGAATCCTCCCCCTCAGGTTCCTATGCTGGGGCGGTGGTCGCGATGCCCCTCGCCGGGGTCCTGGTGCAGTATTCGGGATGGAGTTCTGTGTTCTACGTCTACGGTGAGAGACCCGGACGCCTGAGTGGCTGGTTCCGGGTGGCTCTGGGGCGGAGCGGGGCCTGTCATTACCCAGCTCCCGTCCCCTCTTGACCCTCCTCAGGGAGCTTTGGGATCTTCTGGTACCTGTTCTGGTTGCTCGTCTCCTACGAGTCCCCCGCACTGCACCCCAGCATCTCGGAGGAGGAGCGCAAATACATCGAAGACGCCATCGGCGAGAGCGCCAAACTCATGAACCCCCTCACGGTCTGGGCCGGTCTGCGGGGCTTGGGAGGGGAGGGATATCCGGGCTGGAACCTGCACCCTAGTGGGTTCCTGTAGACGTTGAGATAAGACCGGAAGGGAAAAAAAGAAAGGGGCTAGAACCTAGGGTTAGGGGTAGGTGCAGGATTATGCCAGATGGAGTACGGGATTAACCGGTGTTGGGGCGGGGTTAGGTCTCCAGGTGGGTGGATTAGAACCACCAAGGAGGCGGAGTTAAAAGCACCGGAGAGCCAGGGGTGGTGGTGCATGCCAGTAATTCCAGTACCTGGGAGGCTGAGACGGGAGAATTGCAGATTCGAGGCCAGCCTCAGCAATGCAGCAGGGCCCTCAGCAATTTAGTAAGACCCTGTTTCAAGATTAAAAAATAAAAAGGGCTGAGGGTGTAGCTTGGAGGTAGAATGCCCCTGGGTTCAATCCGCAGCACCCCCCCCCACACACACACATACACACAAGCAGCCTGAGAAGGATTAAAATATGGGGATTTTGCTAGTCCTTGGGGACTGAGGCCACATAAATGGATCCCTGGGAGTCGTGGGACCTGGACACCTGCAAACCTGAAGAACCAGGACCCACGATCCCTGAACTGTTGCGGTGAGGCTGCGGTCCCTAGGGCCTCCGGGGGACATGGTGTGGCCAGTGCCCTCAGGTCCCTAGAGGCTTCAGCGAGGTCAGGATTCATGAGTCTCTGAGACACTATAGCAGGGTCCCTGAAAGGACATGGAGAAGCCCCCACTCCTGGCCTCCGTCTTAGCGGCCCTTGCTAATCGCCCCCCACCACAGAAGTTTAACACGCCCTGGAGGCGCTTCTTCACGTCCATGCCAGTCTACGCCATCATCGTGGCCAACTTCTGCCGCAGTTGGACGTTCTACCTGCTCCTCATCTCTCAGCCTGCCTACTTTGAAGAAGTGTTTGGCTTCGAGATCAGCAAGGTAGGATCCAGGAGGAGGGAGCGCGGGGTGGGGGGGGGTGAGAGAGAGGGATCTGGGCTTGGATCCCGAGGCAGGCGGGGTGGGGGTGGGGGTGCGCCTTTAGGCAGAGGCTGCGCCCCTGACCGCCCTGCTTCCCACACACCTGCTCCTGCAGGTAGGCCTGGTGTCAGCGCTGCCACACCTGGTCATGACCATCATTGTGCCCATCGGCGGTCAGATCGCAGACTTCCTTCGGAGCCGCCGCATCATGTCCACCACCAATGTGCGCAAATTGATGAACTGCGGGGGTGAGTAGGGCGGGGCTTGAACCTGCTTTGGGACCGCCTAGGCGGAGTAGAGAGCGGCGGGGAGGATCCAATGGGCGGATCGTGGAGGGTGGGTGTGGCCGGAAGGCGTGTTCAGGGGTGTGGCTAATAGGACCCAGGCCGGGTGAGGGCAGGCGAGCATGGAACAGATTTTCAAGCAGCAGTCTCAGAGGCCAATGCGTGGAAGAGTAGGGAGGGTTTGGAAAGCAGGTGGAACAGAAGCGAGACCAACTGAGCATGGAGGGGCGGGGTCTGCACAGAGCTGGGCAGAGCTGGACATGAACTAGGGATGAAGAGGGGCTATGAGTGGGGGACCTGAAGAGGGTGGGTTTCTTTTTTCCTATTCTTTTTTCTTTTTTTTTTTTGTAGCACTGGGGATTGAACCCAAGGGCATTCTACCTCCGAGCTACAACCCCTAGCCCTATTTTATTTTTATTTTGAAACAGGGTCTCAATAGGTTGATGAGAGTCTCACTGCTTGCTGAGACTGTCCTCGAACCTTCGATCCTCCTGTCTCAGCTTCCCAAGTACTGGGATTACAAGCGTGCGCCACCATGCCCGGCTGAGGGCGGGTTTTGTAATTGAGTAGGGATGGAAATCGATATGAAGAGTCACAGATGGAATTGGATTCTGCACCCTCGGGGCGGGGCCTAGTCGGGGGTGGGGCTACAGAGATCTTGTTTGGGACAGAGGGGCCAATGGGCGTGGACAAGTGGACAAGTCCTATTTAGCTTTGCACGTGTCTGGTGGAATTGGGGAGGAGGCCTGAGCTAGACTCGAGATGGCTAGACTGGGGCGAGAGAGGCGGATTGGGGTGGGAGCAGATCTAGAACGGCAAGGTGGAGCAGCCTGTGTTCTGCCCCTGAGGACATAGATGGGGCCCTCCTCTCCTCTGTAGGCTTTGGAATGGAGGCCACGCTGCTGCTGGTGGTCGGCTACTCGCACTCCAAGGGCGTGGCCATCTCCTTCCTGGTCCTCGCGGTGGGCTTTAGCGGCTTCGCCATCTCTGGTGAGAACTGCAAATCTACAGCTTGGGGGACTCTAGTCAGCTCCATTGGGAGCTTTTGGCTCAGAAACAGGCAGGCCTCCCTGCCTCCCAAAAGGTGGACTAAGAAGTGGGGGTTGGCATGGGGGTCAGGAACGTCTTGTTGGGAGTCTCTGGAGTATAATTCGGGTGTGAAACCTCCTGACCTGCCTCCCTGCCAGGGTTCAACGTGAACCACCTGGACATCGCCCCACGCTACGCCAGCATCCTCATGGGCATCTCCAACGGAGTGGGCACGTTATCGGGCATGGTGTGCCCTATCATTGTGGGGGCCATGACTAAGCACAAGGTTAGTTCCCTTCTGAGTGTATGCCTGATTCTTTCCTTTTTTTTTTTTTTTTTCCGGCACTGGGGATTGAACCCAGGGGCATTCTACCTCCGAGCTATACCCCCAGCCCTATTTTTTTTTTTTTTTTTTTTTGCGGTACCAGGGATTGAACTCAGGGGCGTTCTACCTCCGAGCTATACCCCCAGCCCTATTTTTTATTCTTTATTTTGAAACCGAGTCTCACTAAGTTGCGGAGTGCCTCACTAGGTAGCTGAGGCTGGTCGCGAACCCGGATCCTCCGGTCTCAGCCTCCCGAATGCTGGGATTACAAGCATGCGCCACCACGCCCGGCCCCAGCCCTATTTTTTATTCTTTATTTTGAAACAGGGTCTCACTAAATTGCAGAGTGCCTCACTAGGTAGCTGAGGTTGGCTGCGAATCCGGATTCCAGTCTCAGCCTCCCAGATGCTGGGATTACAAGTGTGTACCACCACACCCAGCTTGATTCCTTCTCCCCCCCCCCCCAGTACTGGGGATGGAACCCAAGCAAGGGCATTCTACCTCCAAGGTACACCCC
>PVLC010030970.1:0-18269 GCA_004027655.1 Graphiurus murinus
AAAAATACAAAATGAATCAAAGAAGATTGGATTGCTAAATCATCTGCCAATAACTCTGCCAAGATAATGTTTAAAGCATAAATAACATCTGCATTCAGGATTGCATGACTTGTAAGCTAATTATGAATTCTGCCAAATTCTTCAAGTGTTGAGAAGAAGAATGAGTTGATGTTGAAAGGGCAAGTGAAAGAACAGCCTTAAATTAGACCTTTTCAAGGAGGAGAATTAGTCTCATTGTTCTTATTAAAAATATAAGGCAATCGCTCCTGCCACTCATAAAGAAATCTCTCACAACTGGTAGCTTCTGGCACCTGGGAAATTATTGGTTTAGAGTTCAGACTGTTCAAGCAAGACTAGTCCTTGCAAAGATGTATGTGAGCAGAGAACAGGAAACCACCTTGAACTGAAAAATACAATTGCCTTAAGTGCTTGCATGCTGCATAGTTCTTCCCTGTATAAACAAATGGTAATGTGCAATACTAATATATACTCCCTTAGTGGAAAGCAAAACAAAACCTGAGAGTGATATGGGCTAAACCCATATTTAGATGTCTTTGTGTGTATGGAGAACATTCTTTGTTGTTTGTTTTCATTTATGTAACATCATTGGAAAAGCATGTAACATATAAGCAATAAATAAAACCCATAATAGGTCTCAGTGCATATATAAAATTTTAAAGCAGAATATGTGTCAATATAGGAAACTGAGCTATTTTCTGACATACAGTTTTCTTATTTACCCTATCAGACCTATCATAAAACTACCAATCAAAAATTTTAGCAAAAAGATCAGTATTTTTAACAATAATGCCAGATAGATTTGTGTGTATGTGTGTGGTACTGGGATGGAACCCAGAGGCATTCTACCTCAGAGCTATACCTCTAGCCTTATTTTATTCTTTGTTTTGAAACAGGGTCTCACTAAGTTGCAGAGGGCCTCACAAGTTGCTGAGACTGGCCATGAACCTTCGATCCTGATCCTCCTATCTCAGCCTCCCAAGTACTGGGATTACAAGTGTGCGCCACCAAACTTGGCTCCAGGTAGATTTATAAATAGACACAAGCCATTATTTTGTCACAAATGTTTATCAAATGAGTATAGAATAACAAATAGCTGACTTTATTACCATATATTATCTGAGGCCCTTTGCTTCACTTTTACATGTAGTAGCCCATTTAATCCCTGTAACTACCCTGTGAGCCAAGTTTTCTTTTTAGCCATACTTTACAAATGTAAAGCAAGCAAAAAAGGAACATGTAATTTGCCTAAAACCATAGGTTGGACTTCAGTTTCTTCATCTGTATATAATGATTACAAGCATATTAATGGTGCTTTGACATCCACGATGTAGTGTTGAATATATTTTCTATCTTAACTCATTAAGTCCCAAGTTTTCAATTCTGTATTTCAATGAAAATGACACAGGTATATTAAAATAGCTTGGAAATCATAATTTAGAGTTTATATGTTATTATATAATTTATGTTAAACATGCTATGATAATCATGATATTATGGCATAATTACATTATTATGTAATTCCATATTATATTACATACTATATTTTATAGGTGTTCCACATCTAAGATAATGGGACAAAATGGGTTAAGCTTCAAAACGTCATTAACATCAGTGTAAGTTATTAGCATGTCTGTTTTACAAATGAAGTCACTTCAGAAGAACAACATCTGAGCTCAGAGCCAGGCCTCCTGAGCATGTTCTTATTTTCTTTCCATTCTGATTTCAAAAGTTCCTTTCAACTCTATTGTTCTATAATCCTGTGAAAGTGTAGAACCCTCTTCATATATAAATATAGATGTGGCTTCTACAGCACTCAATTCAATACTGAGCACTTTTGTAAGTACAGTACATATATTTTAACTATTTTTTTTCTTTGCAATGTTGGAGATGGATCCCAAGGCCTCTTATATCTAGGCAAGTGCACTATCACTGAGCTACATCCCCAGCCCCTCCCTTATTTTAACTCACTTAATCCTCACATTTCTATAGGTAAGTACTATTGCTATCCTCACCTTATAGATGAGGAAACTGAGAAGCTGAGAGGTAAAAAATTTGTCTAGCAAATGATATGGCTAAGATTCAAATACAAGTATGCTGATTTCAGAGACTATGCTCTTACCCATTACATACATGTTCTCACACAAAAAAGTCAACCCTAAATGCTATTTTTTAAAAGGAAAGGAAAGTATAATGTTTAAAATAGTATTTATGGTTTGAAATACCATTTAGAAGGTAAGGTGAATCAATCAATAATAGTTATTAAACATTTGCTTTGGGCAAGCATTATTTATGATAAGCACTGCTGAGAATATAGCCAAATATTAGCTGTGTCCTCCTCAAAAGGAGCTCACAATGGAGCTAAGAAGAATAATCTCCATTTATAAAGAATCTTCAACAAAATTTCAGCAATCAATATGAAATGACTATCCAATACATAAATGTAATAAATACTACAGAAAACTATTAAGATGTGGAATATAAAACCCAAACAAAACAAACATGCAGGGAACTCCTACTTCAGCTTAAGCAAAACAAAAATAGAGTTCATGGGGGGAAAGAACATCCTATTCATACATAATACAAAAACATGATTTAGCAATAGATTTACACTAACACTCATCAATTCTCTTTTAAAAGTATATTGCTTTGTATTTTAGATCAATATTTAGGTCAACAGAGTAAAACTAAGAGGTGAAAAATGTCTGACATCTTGTATATAGACTCAAATTCTTTTAAATATCTGATTACTGAAAAGTTGACTAAAGAATTTAATGATATACTTAATTCCTAAATAAAACAATATACTGCATTGTTTCTTGAAGGGATTAACACTTTATATCTACAATATTGATGAAACATGATGTACATGTCAAAAGAAAACTTGCAGCTGGGTATGGTGGCACACAACTGTAACCCTAGTACTTGGGAGGCCAGGAAAGGAGGATCACAGGTCAGAGGAAAGTTTCAGCAATTTGGCAAGATCATCAGCAACTTAGTAAGACTGTGTTTCAAAATAAAAAAAAATAAAATAGGGCTTAGGATCAAGTTCAGAGGTAGAATACTCTTGAATTCAATCCCCAGCACAAAATAAAAAGGGAAGGAAGAAAGATAAAAAAAAAGGAAACTTGCTATCTGAGTCTATTTCCTCCTATAAAACTATATGCATCATCCTCTTGATGGAGTTTATAGAAGGAATCGTGATAAATACAAAGTCTATCAGAAACAAAAATACAGGGTGGCGGTTAGCCACTGAACATCAGTAGCAAACATTATATTAATTACTCACTTTGTTATAAGCAAAGGATCAGAGAAGAAACTTGTGTGTTAAGAGCGAAAAATAATCTGCCAATCTTTTGTGCCAAATGACTTTTTTTTATCAAGTAATAAATAGTTAAAAAGCACTTACCACTATGCTAAATGCATAGAAATGTGGAAAAAAATAAGGCATAGTCCTTGACTTTTAGGTTTGTATTTGTTGAGAAAAACACATAAAGAGATAAATTATAATACATGTGTCATGTGTTAGGCATTTTAATAGACATCAGTCCCTCCTAGAGAAATATGTGGAATTAGGAGGAAGCAACTAACCTTCTGGAGAAATTATGGTAGCCATAAGTGTAAAGAGGACTGTGGGTGGCATATTGATGCTTCGGTGAAAAAATGACAACATGGAAAGGGAAGAAGGTAAGGAAAATTGAAGCCTGGGACAACACCAAACTCTTGAGTCTCCTATAAAAGAGAAATTTTCATTCAGAGAAAGTGACCAAAACAGGTGAGATTTCCTCTTCAAGAAGAAAAATTTCCTGTAAGGGCTGACTAATTCACGATAATATGCTGAAACAGCTCTGTATTAGCAGAATCATGAGCCTGTCTCTCAAGAGTCTTCATATTAGTCATAAGAAAATGGAAAAGGTAAAAAAAAAAAAAAACTATTGGTAAAATTCATAGACAGATTGATAAAATGGACATTTAAAATTATAAAGTACCCATTCTTTGCTAGAAATTCTCTGCCTCAAGTATATTCATATATTCAATGGTATTTTTATGGAATGCAAGTCACAACCTTATCCTTACAATGTTTGCACTAATCAGAATTTTTTTTTTAATCAATGAAGGACAACTGCCCTCAGGATTGTAGTTCTCCTATAAAGGAATGCAGAAGTCTCTGGGAAGCTAAGACCTATGTGCTTAATCCATATAGTGCACACTGTTCAAAAACAAAGAAGGCTGGCAAGTAACCCCAGAAAGGAGCAAATACTGAAGAACAGGACAAGACTGTAATTCCCTGAGGATTACCCCTTAGTCCATGATGTGCAAATCCCCCAGATGCAACATGAATTCAGTGGACGTCCCTCCATCAAACATACATTAATGAGTCCTATGAAGGTTCCCAAATTCTGAGCACTGGTCCCTTGAACAAATCTGTTCCAGTAGCTGATGTCACAAAGCATATTTATTAAGCCCATTTCTAACTGACCAGATGGTGTTACTATTACCAAAAGCAAATGACCCAATGATTTAATAGCATATTAGATATATAGTTGCTTTTTTTTTCTTTTCCTCCCAACTGCCCCCAGCGTCCTGATTTTGAAAATGAGATAAGCAAGGACAAACCATCCAAACCATCAGAGCTATACTTTCTGTGGTTACAAGCACTATTCAACAACAGTGGTCTGAGAGACAGATGACAAGGTGACAATCCATTACTTTAAAATGAAGAAAGAGTCCCAGGAACTATATTTTACCATTAAAGCTGGGAATGGCAAATGTCCTTCAGGAATAATTCAGTTGAGGAATGTGGGTTGCTTGCTGAATTTCATCGTTCTTATTTTGTTACAGTGAAAATCACAATGTCCCCTTAAGTTAGGGGTAGTGCTCCATTCAGATATTTATTTTCTTTAATATAGAATATGGTAAGTCCTTTCTGACTGAAATATCTCACCTCTCCTGTCACCATCTTCAGAGTGATAGCAAGAAAGAAAGCCAACTGTCGTGTGTGTGTGTGTGTGTGTGTGTGTGTGTGTGTGAAGCCAAGGGCATTCTACCTCAAAGCAACACTCTTCAGCCATTTTATTGAAACAGGGTCTCACTAAGTTGCTGAAAATCTTCCTAAATTACTGAGGCTGGCCTCAAACCTGTGATCCTCCTGTCTCAATCTCCCAAGTACTGGGATTACAGGCATGCACCAGCATTCCTGGATGGCAATTTGGCCTAAGGTGAGAGAGCCCCTGACCTCTTCCAAATTCACTTTCTTAAATAGAATAAAATGATAGGCACTTCTCTTTGAGTCTTGACCTTCATATTTTTGAGAAGTGAAAATAAAATGCCATTTTAAAGTTGTAAACTTCTTTTGTACATATTCATTCATTTCTAAGGCATGACTGCAAGTTTGCTTTAGAATATGACAATTTAAGACATAATTTGGTTTGGTAAAAATAAACAAATAATCCATATGTCAAGGAGACCTGTGAGACAGTGAGGTACTCAAGTGCTCCCCACGAGATGCCAGTGGCCATCACATGGCAAATATCCAGAATTTATTCTTTGTGGGATGCTGTTTTTCCTTGTGATGGGCCTGGAAAGTTGGGCCTGAATTTCAAGCAGGAGGCTGCGGGAGCTCTTCAAGGCACTTCAATTGAGATGCAGTCCAGTCCCTGTAACAAGGTGGAAACCAGAACGTAAGGAGACAGATGGCCAGGAGGCTTCTTCTGGAGGGTCTTGATACATATTTGAGTCTGAAAACCATTATATATAGTAGAGTTGCTAGTTTAAAATTAGTTTTTTCTTCATTGATGTTCCAGTTGCTATGACTACGTAACATATTGACCCAAAAGTTATCGGTATAAAGCAATTATTTTGTTCTTGAGTTTCATGAGTTGGATGTCAGACTCAGAGAAAAGGAATGGAATTCATTTGAGGAGGCACTGTCGTATGTGAGGCTGCTGTTGGTCCTGCTGATGGCTAGTGGCCTCTCCTCTCCAAATGGACCACTCCATGAAGTTTCTCCAACACGGTGCTTCAAGGTCACAGACAACCTTCACATCAGCCTAACTATAAAGGGACATAACCAGAGAGAGAGAGAGATGCGGAGTGATAAACTGTAAAAGCTGCTAGAAGGCTCTCTTTCTCACTCACTCTCTCCCTCTTGAGATGGCCCATGTTCTTCCTCAAATATGTATCTCTCACTTTCCTAAATAAACTTCTGTCTTTGTCTCTGAAAGAGAGAGAGAAAGAGAGAGAGAACATTACATTCTTTGTTCTAATTTCAGAAGTCAGGCACAACATCTCCTGCACTGTCCTGTACAGGATGGAAGCAAACCACAGAGAAAGATTCATTCAAGAAGAAACATAATGGATCCCTTGATGGAAGAGTATGTCAACATAACTAGATGCACATTTATACAATTTCCTCTCCTTGAAAGCAGAATTTGAGACTTGCTACTAGTCAATAAAACATGGCAAAAGCACTAGAGTATCACACCCATGATTCGCTTATGTTATAGGCAAAGGTGGTGTTGTTGTCCCTTGATTAGGCTACATGTTGGAGAATGGATGTTTGTGCTCCCTCAAAATTCACAAGATGAAGCTCTAATCCAAAATAGTATGGTGTTTGGAGATGGGGCCTTTAAGAGGCAGGGTGGTGAGATTAATGCTTTCACATTTAGAATCATATAGACTAATCAGAAATCTTAATTCATTTAATCTTCCTGCTCTTCTCAGGATTATTTTACAAGTAACTTGTTGAAGAAGTGTGCTCAGAAGAACCTATAAGTGTGTGAGGGAAGCAAGAGAGGGTAGAGGAAAATAGGAGGCATAAATGAGAATCCCATTTTCAGCCTGATCCCTGGGGAGCTGTGAGGCCCCGCATCAGGCAGTCACAGCTGCAAGCTGAAGTTTAAAGGAAGAGTGAAGGGAGAAAGGGGAATTTTAACCTCCCTGTTATCTCCATGCAGGTGGCCCTCATCAGCTTACAGAAATCCTCAGGAAAAAACATGCAGGTGTGGGCTATTAGCAGTTAACACCTGTAGCAGCCAGAGACTGATACAAGGCCTGCTAAAGAGGGTCTGGGCAGGGCTCCAACAGCATCTGACATGTCTGCCAAATGTTTAGCCAATTCCTGCTTGAATACCTCCAAGTGAGGTGAAACCCACCATCACCCCCACATGCACCTAACAAGGCAGCCAGTACAATTCTTGGACAGCTTGCTAGAAAGCTGTCTTCTAGTTTTTGGAAGAGGGAGGTCATTCCTGGACAGCATATGCAAAGACACAGTGCAGAAGAGCATGATGGCATGTGCTGCTGCTGCAGCCAGTACTGGGTTCTGATTTATTGTAATTAGAACTTAAGGCATGGAGGTGGAAAGTGAAAGTGATGAGTCCAGGAACATGGTTATGGGTCAAACACAACCTACATGCCTCTCTGGGAGTCACAATAATGTCACAGGTATAATTAAATGTATTTTGGCAGAGGAGAGATATGATCATCTCTTTTGATAAGCCCATTCTGGCAGCAATGCAGAGAACAACTCTACTTCACTGCATTAGAGCTATGAGCTTTTACATCTGTGTTTTCTCTGGATGTCAGCTCTGCAAGGACAGGAAGCTCGCCTTATTCATCCTTGTGAGTACCTCGAGCAACAAATAATTATGGAACCAAACTGAAGTAATCTGATGGGAAGGAAGAGAAATCATTACAGCAACTCTGGTGAGAGACATGGAAGGTCTCAACCAGGAGGCAGCAAACAGCTCACGGGCCTCACCTAGCGCCCCACCTGTTTTTACTAATCAAGTGTTATTGGTAAACAGCCACCACAATTTGTTTATGATGGCTGAAATCACACTGTAAGAGCAGAATTGAGTTGCGACAGAGAACATATGGCTTGCACAGCCTACAATATCTGGCCTTTACAGAAAGGTTTGCCAACCTCTGGACCAAACTAAACAGAAGCCATATAAATGAACAGGTAGGATGGAAATAAATCACATTTAGGATGCAAAATCAATGAGAGTAGCTACTATTCATCCCCCCTAGTTCTATCTTTTGATACCATGCACACATTAGAGATCAACATTAGAAATATGTATAAAAATTTCCAGTATTCCAAGGCATCGTTTGACAATTCCTATTTATTCTGTCCTATTTAAGCTGAACTACCATATTCATAAGGACCCTTTCACTCTGAAGAACATACAGTGAAGTTAACTCACCACATACACTTATGGATCCAAGCAGAATACACACTCCATTTGGTCCACTGAGAAAAAGAGTCCTTCAATAAAGGGACAGTATCAGTCCTTAGGTCCCTTATATAAACCTGCTAAAATTCTCTCAGCCTCTAAGTTATTGTCATGCTCCCTGTTTTCACGGCAGGTCTTCAGAGATGGCCTACATCTTTTCACCTCATTAAGCTGCTCTGCACCAAAGTCCTCTAAAAACTTTTCATCTGAAAAGTCTCCATAAGGCCTGAAACTTCTTTTCCCTCCTCTATGTGATTGGAACATAAAAGATTGCAATTCAAAGAAAAAGTAAAGAACTGTCATGGTCCTTTTTGTTGGTGTTAATCTCTGAACAGCAGATTTAGGGCGACTATTTTTTTTCAGTTCCTGGTTCTCTACTTCCTGCTTGAATATACACTACAAAGTGTCGGTGAAATGTATTTATAGGACACAGTGAGCCAGTTGCTAGGTCTTTTGTATAGGACTTGAAAGATAAAGGCAAGCTCCTTTCTCTTAAAAAAAAAAGTAATCTGCAGCCATAGAAACATCTAATCTTAGTCATAGCACCAACACCCCCAGATGGGACAAAAATACAATTTAAAATATAAATTGCTTATAAAAAATGGATTTTAAAAAATTGCATCTTGAAATACCAAATCAATGAGGAAAACTTTTCCTACCTGCAGGGTGTAAACTTAGAAAAACAAAACAACAAATGGTTTATTGTACTTTTATATTCAAAGATCATTTGCCTCAAAATATTTAGTAATTACTATATCCAGAAGAAAATAAAGTGGAGCTCTGCCATCCACCAAATTAATTTTCAAATCAATGAAATATTTAAGTGGAAAGACAAGCTCAAATATATGGAAGTAGAGAAAAATATAAGTTAATATCTCTCTGACTTTAAAGTAGAAAAAGATTCTTTAAGACTATGAATAAGCAGAATCTATGAAAGACAAAGTGACAAATGTTAACATAAAATCTTAAAATTTCTAGATATCTTAAAACACAATATTCAAAATTAAAAAACAAGTAACCAACATGGGAAAAGTTTCAATAGGGGTAACTAGTAGTCTCTTCCTTTTCTTCTACAAGATACAATATACAAAGATACAATTTAAACATGAATATAGAATATGAAGATATTCATAAAGAAGGAATGCAAATGGCCAATAAATATTTGAAAAATATCTAAACCTAAGCCGGGAGTTGGTGGCACAGTACTTGGGAGGCTGAGACAGGAGGATCACAGGTTCGCAGCCAGCCTCAGCTACTTCGTGAGGCCCTCTGCAAAATAGTGAGACCCTGTTTCAAGATAAAGAATAAAAAATAGGACTGGGGATATAGCTCAAAGGTAGAATGCTCCTGGATTCAATGCCCCCCCCCAAAAAAACTAAATCTTAGATACCTTATATATAATTGAATAAATAAAAACTAAAGGAGCAATATATCACTTTTTTTGCCAATATATTAACAAAGATCTTCTATCTATAAGAGTACATAACTGTATTAGTTCAAATGTTTTTGGGTTGAAAATAACAAAATTAATTAAAAATTGGTAGAACCCCAAATTTTTTACTTCCAGAAGTAGGCTTTTCTTCATTCTGACATGATCTAATAGTGATTAAGATCCAGTTCTCCATTCTTCTATTTCTCAGCAGTGTGCTAAAGCTGACTATTCTCCTGAAGGCAAGATGACAATAATAATCCCAGGCACTAACTTTCTAGCACATCATTCAGGGGAGAAAAGGCGGGATATCAAGAGGACTTTCCAACTCCCTGTGGTCTTCCCTTTTGAGAAAAGGCACAAATATTCATATTTATCTCAGAGCAAGTGATGGTTAATGGCCCCAAATTGCACTCATTGTAGCTTCAACTGCACTATACATAGCTTTGACGTTTATGTAATTGATCCAAAGAGTAAAAATTGGTCTTCCTGCATGAAAATGTGTGCACACTGGGCTGCGACCGCAACCTTAAATCTAGACACAGTGAGGTCTACTCTGCCTCTGCAAACAGCAGGCACCTAAAAATGGTATACATGCCAAAGGTGGTCCTGGAAGTATTGCAAATCTCCACTA
This sequence comes from Graphiurus murinus, assembly GCA_004027655.1. Lineage (NCBI taxonomy): Eukaryota > Metazoa > Chordata > Mammalia > Rodentia > Gliridae > Graphiurus > Graphiurus murinus. The sequence goes on from PVLC010030970.1 coordinate 10,322, forward strand.
AGGCCTTCAACATCCCAGACTTCCAATTGAAATGAAATCTTTTTACTTAGAGGTAGCCTTCATTATGCACCAAGAAAAATACAAATTTTTAATGTTGAAAGAGTACTGGTTAAAAAAACAACTAAAATCTACTGCAATAATTCACCATTCAGGAATAATATTTTAAGAGACTTTTATCTGTTAAATACTACATATATACATGAATATTTGTATGTGTTACTATAATATATACAAATTAGTTCAGTATATTTAATATTTTGATATTAGAGATTACTTTAGCAGGTCAATATATGAGTTTTCAGTTTATATATGTACAAAAGCATGTATATCTATATGCTTTTAGCCTGCTTTTTCACTTAAATATATTGTAAATATTTCCATGTCAGGAAATTGCCTTTGGCATTATGACATTTTATCACCATGCTATTTTATTTTACAAATATGCCATAATTTATCAATTAGTCCTTCCATTGTTGGGAATTCAGTTTTATTTGTCTTCCAATGTTTTGCTATTTATAGCAAAGTAATTTGGCTTTGTTTTTCTTTCATACTCTTTTATTATGTAAAACAAAGCTACATTTTTATAGCTAGACCACTGCACATTTCTCTGATTATCTCGTCATTGTAAATTCCTTGTGTTGGAATTGCTTGGTCAAATCAAATTCAAAATGCTAAGGCTTTTGATTTGCGTATCAATTATGAGGCCTTCAGTTGCCTTCAACAAAAAAGCCCAATCAACAGAATGGCTGAAATAATACAGGCTTTATAATGGCTTTCATATATAGAGCTCAGAGATAATCTAGGTCACAGATTTGGTTGGCTCCAGCCGCTCAACAGTGCCACCAAGGACCCTCTTCTTCCTGTGTTTTGTTCTGCCTGCTGCATTGTGAGCCTCATCCTCTAGCAAAACAAAATGGCTGTGGATAACTATACGCATTACAGTTTTACTCCTTTAAACTCAAAGAAAGAACTCATTTCCCTCAATCCTCAAACAGAAGTCCCAAGTTTCATTCTGGGTGAATTTGGGTCATATGCCCATTGCTGAGCCAATTGTCAATACTATTAGCCTATAGTCCCTAAATAGGTGAGCTCCAGTTCCCTCTAGCCTTTTCCAACATTGAGAGTTAAGCTTGAAAAAACACAATAAAATCAAACGCTACCAACCTGACAGGTAGGAAGAATAGACCATTATTCTTCTTTCTTTTCTTCTTTCTATGCTTCCTTTCCTTTTCTTTCTCTAATTTCCGCTCTTCTCTCCTTTGCTCTTCTTCCCTCCTTCCCTCCCTCCTTTACCTTCCTCCCTTGTCTCTCTTTTCCTTCCTTCCTTTCATTCCTAGTGGTAGAAGGCTTAGATATATAAGAGATGGTCTATATTTACATTTTGGTTTCCTGACTGGGTAGAGTTATTTAATCTTAGGAAGGTTTGGGAAATTCCTTGCAAAACAAGAATAATAGTAGTACAGTCTCCCTCCTGGCTCTTGAAGATAAAACGAAATGACAGTATTTTTTTGTTTTTTGAAACTGGTAAACATTTGCTCTTCTTCACAATTTTACTATTTTCATACTTAAGTTGTGAATTTCTTGTTCATCCCTTGGGCTCATTTTTGTTGTTGTTGTTGTTGAGAAGAGCAAAGTTTTAGTAGTAAAAATATTTTATTTTGTTTAAAATGTGTAATTCCTTATTTAAGACTTTGGGGTATAGATAGTCATGTTTTCTTCATCAGCTAAAATGCAATGACTACAGACACTGGCCATGAGTGTCTTGAAAACAGAAAAAGGAGTGACTTTGAAAAATGTGAAAAAATCTATCATGGATAAGGGATGAGAAAATTTTGGCTTAACATTTTTGGAAAAATAATCTCCCTCCAAATTCAAAATACTTTGCATATAAAGCATTGATGTTCATTGATAGCTTCCTGGGATCTATGCAATGCTAGGCTTTCTTCATTACAATGTTTCAGACAAAAACTCCAGCAATGATAATTAATGGCCCTATGCCAACATGAGTCACTTCAAAGTCACAACTGGAATCATATGTGATAAATATTACTTGATGGATTTTTAAAATAATTTCTGCAAATAGCTAACTGTAACTTTCAGCCTTTCATACTATAAATACTTTTAACAAAGAAAATTTGGAGGAGGGATAAACATAATGAAAGAAGTCTCTCATAAATGATGAATATTCCTGCCTGATATAGGAGGGATTGCTTAATTTACAGAAACCTTACAGGTAGCCATTCTTGAAACTGAGACTAGAAATGACATTTTTCAGCTTCTTTGATGCACAGTGTGGCTCTTGTCTGAGTGGTGGTATTATGTTTTTGTTTTTGTTTTGTTGGCACCCTAATGAGCCACTGTTTGGACTGGCCAAACAGAATCTAGTCTCCCTTCTTCCCTTTTGAATGTTTTCTTCCTCTGACATTGGCTAGGACAAAGATCCTCTTTCTTCCACCTCAAAATATATGATTTCTCTTATTCCTGAAGAGATGTGTCCTAAGGGGAATAGACTGATTTCAGCTATGACCTTGAAAGCTCCCTCCCCACTCTATCCATGCCCATGCCATGAGACAGCTCCATTAACAAGAGTGCTATTCAATCTTCATCCTTCTTTACCTTTCAAGATATATAAGTGGTGACTATGGAAAGCTCTCTGTCATGAAAATGGTCCTTATTATCTTAAGCTTTAAAAAAAAAAAAAAAAAAAAAAAAAGCACCTTTTAAGAAAGTGGGAAGGTTTGCCTTGTTCTGCAATATGTGGCAGTGTTCGTTTTAACTGAGTCACTTGTTAGGGCAAAATTGCTATAACCTGTAATAAATGTTAAGCTTGTTGGATGCATACTTGTACTGAATTAATATTTTATAGCTCTGCGCCCTTGTGTGGGCTGGCTGTTCTACTGGAATGCTCTAGTACCATGGAAACGCTGGAAGATATTTTCTCCTAATTTTAAGAATGTTTGACAGATAACAGTACAGTACCATGGAATTAAACTCTATTGCTGATGAATTCTGATCAGCTTATAACCTATTTTATCCTGTTAGTTGTGGTTTCTGTTTTTTATGTTTAAGCATTGTGATATCTGTCCTTGTCCATAATCATCTTTTATAGCCTTAATGTCAGTAAGTATTGTATTGTCTGTATAATTATCATCAAACAGAAGAAGGTATCTAGGTATCTAAGGTTTTTTTAACTTAAAAATTCTCTCCATTTAAAAGAAACTCAACCTGTGAACTATGATTAAAATCATTCTCTCAGAAATGTTTCTTTAAGGGAAAAAAAGAATTCTGCTAACACCTTTCTCTTGCTAAACTATAATTTTAGTCACGATTATGTTACCCTTAAATTCTTACACTAAAAGATATTGGCATTTAGCTAGAAAAATATTTGTCATCTTAAATATAAAATATAAAAAATATAAATGCCATGCATTTTACATTATTTGTGCCTAAGAATAAAATGCTATGCTTCCATCCTTCCAGTCCAATGAGGCACAACAGAAAATATTATCACTTCTCTAAGTTTAGGACCTTTGTACCAGTTGACTCAAGTTCTACCCTAAGACTCTTTTGGCGCTTCTAATTTAGGTTCATAATGGAAGCCAAGTGTCCAAATCTCTAGAAAAGCAGGTAACTGCTAGGTACATTCTTTCTTGCTTGTCCTTCTCAAAACACTTCAGAGGCCCAAGGCACTATTTGTGGCCAACTCATTCCAGTGCTTCCTTTTGCCCCATGATAGAACCTTGATGAGCAATGGGAAGCTCTCCTTCTCTGTACTAGAAAGGAATGAAGTCTTTCACTTAGTTGTTTGGTCTCCACCAGGTTCCTTGCTCTGTTGGTCCCTCCTCACACCAGTCCTCACTCAGGTATGTTCTGACATGTCATTACCAGGCCAGCCATAGTAGAGCCCATCTTGTGACCCAACTGTTTTCTCTTGAGAATCTGTCCATGTAGCTTTTACCTTTTCACTCTAAGAGAGGGAAAAAGGAGCTTGAGGAAGGAAACAGATCAAATAATGTTATGCTCATGTATAAAGGTATCACTCCTCATCTCACTAACATGTACAGGGAGGGAGGAGGATGTAGTGGGGTGGGATCTGGAGGGAAACACACCAAGTGCTGTGTGCCTATAAATGTATCACTTTCAATCTCACTATATTGTATAGTTAAAATGCACCAATAAAATTATTTAAAAATATAACCAGTATAAAAACTATTAATGTATATCAAAATATTCAGTTGAAAATTGGAGAAGGAAAGATGTGAACACATTAAAAATGTTTCTCTCATCACAGGGAGTTTATTGAGAGAAGACATTATTTCTAGTTGGTAGCAACTAGAAAAGGTTTTATGGCAAAGAATACATTTAAACAGACCACGTACACGTGCTAGTCATAGGAGTAGCAACTCAAGGTGGAAAGAGAGACTGAGCGACTGTGGTAGACAGAAAAGCAATCCCCCAAAGTGTCTACATTTTAATCTCCAGAACTTATGGTAACCCAGGAGGTAACCTTAGTGAGAAAAAGGGACTCTGAAAATGTGACTTTTAAGGAGTTTGAGAAGGGGAGCTTATCTCAATTACCTGAGTGGACCCTAAAGGTAATCACAATTCCTTATAAGAGAGGCAGGAGTATGAGAGTCAGAGAAGGGGATATAAGGAAAGAAGCAAAGGTCACAGTGATGCTGATGTTGGAATGGGAACAGCCTCTAGAAGTTGGGAAAAAAAAAAAAAACAGGTTCCCCCTAAAGCCTGTAAAAGGAGCACAGCTCTGCTTATACTTTGAGTTTAATCTACTGAGACCCATTCAGACACATTTGTGTTATTTTAAGCCACTAAATTAGTGGCTATTTGTTTCAGTAGCAGTAGGAAACCTATACCCAAAGGAAAACGCGGAAATGTATGCTATTCACGAAGAATATTAAATTTTTCAGAGCAGACCATGCAAATGGACATTCGGGTAGAACAAGGGGATGGGACAAATTATAGCAAACAAGAATAATGATAAAATTTTGCTTTCTGCTTAAAGTGTTTTCATATTCATTGTTTTAAAAATATGATTCCTCTAACAACCTTTGAATCCAGGCACTATGATACTCTTCAATTTAAAGATGAAATAACTACAGCTCACGGAATTAATTGCTTTGCCCAAGTTCACAATTCTCTAAGTGTTAGTGTTGGGCATGAGCCAAGGTCTACCAACTCCTCACCTCTTTCCACTTTCCCACATCACTTGTTCATCCCACGCCACCCAATTTTAGAGGGGGTTGAATGTCAAGCCAAAGGGTATAAAATTTATTCTCTGGCAATAAATTAAAGGTTTTTAAGCATGGGATGGTGTGATCAGCTAATATGACCACATTCTATTAAGTGGATGAGAGAGGGGAAAATAAAAGTCTAGAGATCAATTAGGCTAACAGAATAGCCAGGATACAAAACAAAGACCTGAACGGAAGTTGGCAGTGGGAATAGACAAAGTATTCTGTTTTATATATGGTGGGAAAGAGTGGGGGAAAGGGAGAAAGGAGTGGGAAATTCATCTTTCTGGTTTATTATCAATGGAATAGGCATGGCTTTAAGATATTAGATATATATAAATGGACTTTATAGATATAAATGATAGTTTCCAAAAAATTTTAGATCTATATTAGACATTTCATTTTTTATATACCTAATTCAGAAAACAGAAAGAACATTTGCTTAAGAAAATAAATGACTCCCACTGTTGTATTTCTCACAATAATAACTGAGTTCTCTTTGCCTCATTGAGGTCAACCATCTGATCACCAGTGAAAATTGGGAATAAAACAGTGTCGCTCTGTTCTTCTCACAGTAATGGCAATTCACTCTAACTCGTCACCTTTCTGACAGGTCTTTCTTGACCCCATCCATCTCTCACTCTATTACCTGTTTTCTCTCCCCTTTGTATGCTGTTGGTAAGCTACAAAAAAACATGTCTTTGGGTGGCCATCCTTGTTATATGTATGAAGCATTTGCTGTTGCATTGTGACATGTTATTTATTGCTGTTTTTCATCTATCAGTTCTAATCGTGTTCATTCTTCAATCTTTGATTGCCTTTTATGACCTTGATTTCTAGAAGCTTCAAGACAAAAAGCTCAGCCATGGTAGTTTGAATAATAGCCCATCAAAGATGTCCATGTCCAAATCCCCAAGCGTGTGGATATATTACCTAATATGGTACTAAAGGATTGGTCAGGGTGACTAAAGGAAGCTGAGATAGAAAGATTAGCATGGATTGTCCAGGTAGGCCCAATATATGAACAAGAGACTGAAAAAGGAAAGAGAGAGGCAAAAGAGGAAAAAGGAGGACAACAGAATGAGAGATTAGAGAAGAAAAGCAATGCTGTGCTGCCACCTCTGAAGATAGAAAGAGGGCAGAAGACAGGAATGTAGGCAGCCACTAGAAGCCAGAAAAGGCAGATATGAATCTTCTCTACAGCCTCCAGAAGGGACACAGCCCTGTGAACCCATTTTAGACTTCTGACCTCCACACTGTAAGATAATAAATGTGATGCCTTAAGCCACTAAGTTTGCTGTACTTAGCTACAGCAGCAGTAGCTAACAAACATATTGCCCCCCCTCAAAAAAAGTACTAAATGCCTCATCTTTTTTATATCTCCAAACTGAGATTAGAAATCAGAGCACCTCAATTAAAGTAGTCTTAAATGGTGTCTCATCACCATAACTAGTGCCATCCCTTACTGCCCTTCTTCAGTTACCAAAAGAAAATGTTTCAGCTAATTGTTTCATCTTGCAATGTCAGTTTAGAAAAACAAACAGTGAAATCCATCCCATAATCATTTAAGAAATAAGTAATATGGAACCTATTCAGAACTTCAAACTTGGAGTCATCAGTCTTGATTAAAATCTGTTCATGTGTCATGGTCCAGAAAAGCCAGTTAGAAAACTTTCATGAGAGCCAGACATGATGATGTACACTTGTAATCTTAGTAGTTCGGAGGCTGAGACAGAAGGATCACAGGTTTGAGGATAGCCTCAGCAAGTAGTGAGACTCTCATCAATGTAGTAAGAGAAGTAAGACCCTGTTCCAAAGAAAAATTTTTAAAAAAAGGCTTGGGGGTAAAAAAAAGCTTGAAGGTAGAATGCTCCTGTGTTCAATCCCCAGTGCTGAAGAAGAAGAACAAGAAGAAGAAGAACAACATCATCATCATCATCATCATCATCATCATCATGAGGGGGAAAATGTGGCCAAACTAAAATATTACCTTTTACACTTGAACAATGACATAATTTTTTAAAATAAAACAATTAGTAGTTTCAAAGCAATATTTAGGTAACCTACACTTCTTTCAATATTACTCAAAATATAATTCTATATTTCCTTGATCCAAAAATAAAAGTGCAAGATCTAAAATTTACTTAGAATTTTTTGTGACTCAAAATTGCAAAGAGATGAAAAGGAAGAAGACAGAAACCAGAAAGCAAATGGAGAATGATGGACCAATAGAGGAAGAGAGACGAGGAAAAACCTAATTGATCACTTTTTTATATTATTAGAAATAGCTTGATGTTAAAATGACATCAATTTAGTGCTTACTTCTGTATTGCACCAATGGGAGAGATGGGGCAGAGACAATGTCTTCACTCAGCTGAAATCTGATATAGAGGAAATACAGCAGATCTACACAGCATTTAGTTCTATAGACACATATAGCTTGAACACATTGGGGCGTATGATGGGACACTTAACAGTTTTCAAGAACTAAAGAAAATTTTTTTTTTTTTTTGCGGTACTGAGGATTGAACCCAGGGGCATTCTACCTCCAAGCTACATCCCCAGCCCTATTTTTTATTTTTTCTTTTGAAACCGGGTCTCACTAAGTTGCGGAGTGCCTCACTAGGTAGCTGAGGCTGGCCGCGAACCCGGATCCTCCGGTCTCAGCCTCCCAAATGCTGGGATTACAAGCGTGC
>PVLC010030971.1:0-19118 GCA_004027655.1 Graphiurus murinus
ACCCCAATCCTCCAGTCTCAGCCTCCTGAATGCTGGGATTACAAACATGTACCACCATGCCCGGCTTGGGTTTTCCATGTTAACAAAGTCACTTGAGATAGGATAGACAGTACTGTCCCTGGTTTACAAAGAAGGAAACATTTAGAGAGGGAATATAACTTGGCTTAGCCAGATGTAAGTAGCAGGATAAGAAAACTAAAGCTCAGCCATTGGAGTCTTGGAGCAAGGTTCTTTCCATGTTATCTCACTTTTATTATAAACATGGCTTACAGGGTTGAGTCTTCCTAACTCTTCAGTGGTGACAGACACAAGCTGAATAGCTGCAAACATTGTCACTATAAAAGCAATTCTAAAGAATTCAACTATTAGGGATGCCAGCTGAACTCAGCCCTGATGGCTGGTGAGTCATTTGAGAGCTGGCCTTGTGTCCCAAACTCATCATAGGTAGGATGGAGAGTGGGTCACGGTTCTTTTCCTGTCCTTGTGTCTGATTTTCGTTGAGGTGAATCTCTGGATGAGGAGTCTCATTCCTCCTGCCTTGGAGAGCAGATCCTGTGCCTTGTCTTTGGCACTGTTTTGAGCAGTGAAATAGATCCTGGCTCCTCTGTACCCGCTGGTCTCTGAAAAGAATTTCATGAAACCTACTCTGATAAGTCAGTAATTTCCTCAAAAGGAAGCCCTGGAACTTTGGGGAAACCATTAGTTGTGATAGGGCCCTAAGAATGACACAATGACTTGTGTGACACTCCAGCACCAAGTAGCTCTAACTGGGTTTTAAGATTGTGTGTAGTCATTTTCATCTGAGCACCTTAGACTGTTCCCATAACACTGCGCAATGGGCCAAATGGTAGATGTATGTGGCCAACATCTTACCTGTTGTTTGAGTTGAGTGTGTAGTATGTGTGCAGTAAACGCCATTGACAAGCCAGGTGTCATGGTGCACACCTGTAATACCAGTACTTGAGAGGCTGAGACACGAGGATTATAGCTTCAAAGCCAGCCTCAGCAACTTTGCTGTTCCAAAATAAAAAAATAGGGCTAGGGGTGTAGCTCAGAGGAAGAATGTAGAATGTTCCTGGGTTCACTCCCTAGTACTAAAAAAAATGCCATTGACACAATCAGGGGAGATACTAAAGTCTTCTAGAACAGGGTAACACTGAAACATAGACCTTAAAATTACCTGCTCCAAAGAATAAACATGGCTAATTCTTAACATTGATCATATTTTGTGTTTCAAAAGATCTAATGTCATACTGCATCCTTAGAAGATCTTTTTGTCTGCTGATGACCAAATTCATAACTTTGTGTTAAGGAGATACTCTCAAAAAGATGGAAAATATGGGTTTGAAAGTCAGACAGGGCTTCATCTCCCAACTTTGTTACCTAGTAGTTTTGTGTGTAGACTTTAGAGATGTCACTAAGTAACCCCCTTTTTTCCACATTTGTAAATTGTTTCTACTAATAGCACATGCCTAACAGGTACCTAGCACCAAAAGTGGAGTTTAGAAGTGTTCCTGAGTGGTGCAGCATGGGCTTTAGCCTAGCAGAACAAGTGCCATGTTGCGGAAGAGGTTCTGGGGGCCCCGCTGTGGGATGCCCAGGGAAGAGATGGGTGTTGTGTGTAGAGGTTGCTCAGGAGGCTCCAGGCAGCAGCATCTCCTAGCTGCTCTGAATGTATTTCTGGATATAACACATTAGTATGAGCCCTGCCTGTCACTGACGTGGGGCTAGCTCTGTGTCCCCCTCCACCCTAGTACATGAAGCCTTGGATCAAGCTTGCACTCCACCCACAAGGCACAGGACCGTTGCAGGGTTGACTCTTGTTCCCCAAGCTTCCCCCATTTTTCTTTAAGAATGCTATTTGGGTCTCAAGATTGTTTCTGTTCAAGCCACTACAAATATTAGCACTGGTGGTTTCTGGACTAATTTCACAAAATTTACTACTGTTTCATTTTGACAATGAGCTTTAACTTACCAATAGGAATTTCTTTTAAAATCTGTAAGTCTGGGAGGCTGGGACAGGAAAATCCAGGTTCGCTGCCAGCCTCAGCTACTTTGTGAGGCCTTCCACAACTTTGTGAGACCCTGTTTCCAAATAAAAAAATAGAGCTGGGGGTATAGCTCAGAGGTAGAATGCCCCTGAGTTCAATCCCCAGTACCTCAAAAAATAAAATCTGTAAGCCTCCCAGAGGCATAAAATTTATACATACATAATTTTCTATAAAACTTTGGATTTAGAAGAGTGACCAGAGCATTGTGAGGCCACGCATAATTCAAGATGCAAGATTAGCCATATAGTAGCCAAGTTGATATAAGATGAGAAATTTTAAACATGCATAATGAACATTAGTGGGGTTCTTTTTTTGTCTCATTAGGATTTTTTTTTTTTTTTTTTTTTTTTTTTTGAGGTACTGGGGATTGAACTCAGGGGCATTCTACCTCCGAGCTACACCTCCAGCCCTATTTTTTATTCTTTATTTTGAAACCGAGTCTCACTAAGTTGTGGAGTGCCTCACTAGGTAGCTGAGGCTGGCCTCGAACCTGGATCCTCCGGTCTCAGCCTCCCGAATGCTGGGATTACAAGCGTGCGCCACCACGCCCGGCTAGGATTTTTATATTCAAACACTGTTACACATGTGACACATGTCGTTTCTTTGGGAAAGAGAAATAACCTTTAGGGGAATGGAGCCATGGTAAATGGCAATTAAAGTTATCTTATGTTTTGCTGATTTTTAAAAGTTATACAATAAGGAAGGTGGTTACCTTTGATGATAAATCAGTTTATTTGTAATGAAGATTTAGACAAAGTAATAGACTTTCTAGTGGCAGTATGGAAGATGTTCATTCTGCTAATGACCGTGGAAACTACAAGTTTCTTGTTCCACAGGGGAATTTATTGTGTAAATTTAATTTCTCCCCACATCTCTGGAAAAAGCCAAATTCAGAGATAAAAATCTGGAAAATATAAAGGATTACCCCCCCCCAAAAAATCTCAATTCTACATTAGTTAAAAGGAATAACATTCTTGCATTTATTTAGTGGCCTGGCACTGCAAAACACTAGTGGCAACAAAACAACTTGTTTGAACTTGTAATATAAACCTTTCAGAAAGCTCTTTTTCCTGTTTCACAAGCCAACCATTTTGGCACTAGAACTACTTCCTTCAGTGTTCATAGAGTTGACTGAAACCATGATGGAACCATTGATAGCTCTAGAAATTGGCCACTGCCACAGAATTAAAAGTTTAGACCTGATCCTGGACTCTTAAAAAATGCATATAGGCTGGGCATGGTGGTACACACTTATAATCCCAGTACTTGTAAGGCTGAGACGAGGATCTGGGTTCACGGCCAGCCTCAGCTACTTAGTAAGGCCATCCACAACTTAGACCTTGTTTCAAAATAAAAAATAAAAAAAATAGGACTGGAGGTAGAATGTCCCTGGGTTCAATCCCTAGTACCACCAAAAAAAAAAAAAAGAATGCATATAGGTTAAAATTGTTATTCTCTTTTTTATTTTTCCTGATGCTGTGTCATACACAAGTTAATAAATTTTAGTAAATAATGTTTAATATCTGATAAAAAAAGTAAAATGGTAGCATCCAAGTTCTCTTCCGTGTAGCTTTCCCAGATACCTAACCGTGACTGCATCATGAAAGAATTGGGGTTATTTTGTTCTTGTTTCATTGTTTTTTGTTTTTCTCTACAAGTATGAAATCTTTGTGGTATGGTTATTTTTTTCCATGCAAGTGTGAAATGGTATAAAAAATAGTGTGGGATAAGCTATGGTAAGAAATTACCCACCTCTACCTCCTCCCCTACCCCACCGCCACCCAAAAAAAGAGACAAAGGTTTGTTTCACAATGCAAAATCTCCCTGGGCTTGGGAGCTTTCCGGGTGGCTCTCAGGCCTCGACAGCTCTCCTCCCTGTGGTGACGCAGGCATCCAGGCTGCTTGTGTTCAGGGTTCCATTCTCATCTACTGTTACTGAAGAGAAGAGGTGAGGGAGAGACACCCAGGTTCTTAAATGCCACAGATCAGAAGTGTCACTCCTTGCCACGGTACTCATATGGCCTCAAATAACTGCACAGGAGGTGCTGTATCTCTGTCACCCTCAATAATTTGCATAAGCCAGATGAGGTGCCTCAAACCTGTAATTCCAGTACTTGGGAGGATCATGGGTTCAAAGTCAGCCTCAGGTACTCACTAAATTGTTTCTAAAGGGTGTAGCTCAAAGGTAGAATGCCTCTGGGTTCAGTCCCCAGTACCATATACAAAAAATAATTTGGACGACAACAATTTTACATGTAATGTGTATTTTAAAAAGGGATCTCAACCTCAATACATAGCTAGCAGGAGACTCATGACTTTGCCAGGTTTGGGGGACTGCATGGAGCAGGAGCCTAAAGAGCTCAGCTGAGAACCTCTAATCTGCAGAAATCCATAGATCTTGTTTTAAGAATTTTTGCTAACGTAGTAATTGTACCTTAGTGGGGTGCAGTGTGATGCGTGGTGAGCACTGACCAAATCAGAACTCTAGCATTTCCCTCTTCTTGTCATTTATGTTTGAGACCTTGGAGCCTCTCTTTTAGATTCCCATAAAATATGTAATATATGCCAGGCATAGTGGTTCACACCTGTAATCCTAGTACCTGGGAGAATGAAATAGGAGGATTACAAGTTTGAGACCAGCCTCAGCAATTTAGCAGGACTCTCAGCAACATAGCAAGACCCTGTTTTGAAATGAAAAATAAATAAAAAGGGATGGGGGTGTGGCTCTGAGCTAGAACATCTGGGTTCAATCCCCAATATCAAACCAAAAAAAAAAAAAAAAAAAGAAAAAGTGTGATATGCTGTTGTGAACTATCATCACTCGAATATGCTGCAGATCACCAAAGCTTGCCTTCTATTTAACTGTTTTGGTACTCATTCTTCTCCCTCCCCTCTACTCTTTCTAGCCTCTAGAGATCAATGTTCTACATTCATATCAAGTTGTATTATGTTGTGTTTGGTTTTGGTTTTGGTGGTACTGAGTGTTGAGCCCAGGGGATTTCTACCTCTGAGCTGTACTGCAGTCCAGTTTTATTTTTTATTTTGAAGCAGGGTCTCACTAAGTTGCAAAGGACCTCACTAAGTTGCTGAGGCTGGCCTCGAACCTGTAATCCTGTCTCTGCCTCATATCAACTATTTATAACTTCCACATAAAACATGAGATATTTGCTTTCCTGTGTTTGGCTTATTTCACTTAATGTCCACTATTTCCATTCATCAAGGCAAGCTCTGGATGCAAATCCTGGGGTCCACGTCTAAGAGGAGGGGCAAACCCAAACTGTGACTGGGCCTCAGTCCTGTTCCATGCCCTGTCCTTAAAAGAAAGCAGAAGGACAATTTATCAGACTCTCAGTGTGTACCAGGTATTGACATCTATAGTTTCTTCCACAACTCTACGATTATGCCCATCTTATAGGTGGAATGTGAAGGGCATTGAGAAAGATGTTGGCTCTAATAGTGAAGTAGCAGAGCTGACTTGACGCTGGCCTGACCAGCCCTGACGCCCAGGTTCTAAGGCACAGCTGGAGTCAACATCACCAGCTCCAGCTGGGTGTGGTGGCGCACGCTTGTAATCCCAGTACTTGGGAGGCTGAGCCCAGGGGATCGCAGGTTCGCTGCCTCAGCTACTTAGTGAGGCCCTCTGCAACTTAGTGAGACCCTGTTTCAAAATAAAGAATAAAAAATAGGGCTGGGGGTGTAGCTCAGAGGTAGAATGCCTCTGGGTTCAATCCTCAGTTTTGCAAAACAAAAACAAAAACATCACCAGCTCTATTATTTACCTGCCTCATTTTTTGTTTGTTTGTTTGTTTTTGGTACTGGGGATTGAACCCAGGGGCATTCTTCCTCCGAGCTATACCCCAGTCCTATTTTTTTATTCTTTATTTTGAAATAGGGTCTAAGTTGTGGAAGGCCTCACTAAATAGCTGAGGCTGGCGGCAAACCCAGATCCTTCGGTCTCAGCCTCCCAAGTACTAGCACATTATCATTTTCTAAACACTGTTTTAGAAATCTTCAAAGTGACAAAAGTAATGGCCAAAGTCCCCATTTAGAGCACAATGGCAAGAAAAATTACATTTGACTTGTGCAGATCATGTTTAGTACTGCGTTTTGAGATTTATAAGGTTATTTGATGAGATAATTAACAGAAAAGCAATTTCACTGGAGAATTTTAAGGATCTGTTTTTGTTGTGTTTGTAGGGGGTGTGTAGAGGGTACTGGGGATTGACTCCAGTGGTATTCTACCTCTGAAATACCCCCCAGCTCTCTCTTTTTTTTTTTTAAATGTTGAAACAGGGTCACGATAAATTGCTGAGGCTGGTCTTCAACCTGCAATCCTCCTGTCTCAGTCTCCCAGGTACTGGGATTACAAGTGTGTGCCACCACGCTCCGCTTCAAATCCTATTTTATTTTATTTTACAATACTAGTGGTTGAACCCAGGAATATTCTACCTCTGAATTATATCCCCAGCCCTATTTTATTTATTTATTTATTTATTTATTTATTTATTTATTTATTTATTTATTTATTTATTTGCGGTGCTGGGGATTGAACCCAGGGACATTCTACCTCTGAGCTATACCCCCAGCCCTATTTTTTATTCTTTATTTTGAAACCGAGTCTCACTAAGTTGTGGAGTGCCTCACTAGGTAGCTGAGGCTGGCTGCGAACCCGGATCCTCCGGTCTCAGCCTCCCGAATGCTGGGATTACAAGCGTGTGCCACCACGCCCGGTTCCCTATTTTATTTTTTTTATTTTGAAACAGGGTCTCGCTATGTTGTGGAGGTCTAAATTGCTGAGGCTAGCCGCGAATCTGCAATCCTCCGATCTCAGCCTCCCAAATGCTGGGATTACAGGCATGCGCCACCACGCCAGGCAAGTCCTATTTTGAAACAACTTTGTCTTATCCCCTACTTGCATGGTGAATGAGAAGAGGAAGCCTTGCCCCCGGGGTGTTAGAGGCACAGCCGTCCTTGCCTTCGCTCCCTCCTAGTCACAAGCACAGCCACCTGCATGAGAGACAGCCCAGCCCCCTGGGTCTCCTCCCCTGCCCCATTCTGTACCTCCCCCAGGAAGGCAGGCGCCTTCCCAGTCCACCCGTCCCTGTCCAGGGTCCCTGGTCCGGTGCGGCTGCTCTGGCCCTCTCATCTCATTCCGCAGATGGCCAGGGTCCACTAGGAGCTGGGGGGAGGGACCGTCAAGATTGTTACCATCAGGTCCGTGCCTCCAAGGCGCGGAAACCGAAATGCAACCCCCGAGACGTTCCCCACTGCCCTAAAAAATAAAAAATAAAACAAAAATTTAAAAGTCTCGCTGAGTCGTCCACTCTGCGCCGGCCTTTCTCTGCCTTCTTTCTACTTTTTTTTTAAACCAGATTTTGAACCCAGTGGCATCCTATCTCTGAGCTACACCCTCAGCCTCTTTTTATTCTCTATTTTGAAACACAGTTTCGTTCCTTTACTGAGGCTGGCTTCGAACTTGCGATCCTCCTGTCTCAGCCTCCCAAGGACTGGGATCGCAGGCGGGCGCCACCACGCCCGGCTCGCCTTCCCTTCGGTCCAGCCGTCGAGGCCGCCGTCGCCTCTCCCGGCCCGCGGGACCTCGGATGGAGCAAGTGCGGGCGCTCTGCACTCAGGCGCGGACGCCGCCTCGGCCGAACCCCGCTGCGCTGCGCTCCGGGCCCCGCGGTGGGGAGGGGGCTGCGCTGGGGCGGAGCAGCCACACGTGCAGCCGCGAGGCCTTTGAGGGTGTCGCAGCGCCGAGAGGGCTTCAGCTGTGCCAGCCATCCTAAGGTTGATCTATTTACTTTGCAATTTTATTGAAAGGGAGCCTTTTGGCTGGTGCACCCAGTCCCCTCTGCACACACCCCGCACACGCACCAAGCTAAACGTCGGTGCTGGAAGGAACGCAGGGAGCAGAGCCTTTCTTCCAAAGCCTCCACTTCGGGGTCGCTCCCGCGGCGCCGTGGCCCAGCCCAGGAGCCCTGCCAGGCCGGCCCGGAGACCCCGCGGCCTCCGACGGGGCGCGGCTTTCCCAGGCTCGCAGCGCCACCTGGTGGTCGGCTGTGCGCACTACGGCCCCGCTCGGAGTCCGCGCTGGCTGGCCTGCGTGTGCCTGGTCAGGATCGTCCTGGCGGGAGTGATGATGTGCACAGGAGCACAGGCCTGTAATCCCAATACTTGAGAGGCCAAGACCGGATGATGGCAGTTTCAAGGCCAGCCTCACGACTTAGCAAGACTCTTTCAAAATAAAAAATAGAAAGGGCAGAAGGCCCCTGGGTTTAATCTCCAGTACCAAATAAGTAAGTAAATTGGCTCCTTTTTCTCACTAAAGTTTACTTGTAAAGAACACTTGTAAAGAACACTTGTAAAGAACCCTAGCAAAGCAACTATTTTTCAATACTTGCTAAAATAAATATGTTGGTATTAAATTAGGAAAAATATTTTCCTCTGTACATCACACTCTGGGCAACACCCGCCCATGGGCTCCCCTGAGCCTGGCCTGAGCTGCCTGGTGACATTCTTCTCTTCTCTTCTCCTCTCCTCTTCTCTCTTCTCTCCTCTCCTCTCCTCTTCTCTTCTCTCCCCTTCCCTTCCTTTCCCTTCCCTTCTATCTCTATCTCTATCTCTATCTCATCTCTCTTTGCCTAGTAGAGAGAAAGAATTTGGGAAAAATGAATTTCACTGTGAAGGTTCATGCCCTTTTACTTCTGGTCATTCCAGGAAAAGGAAGACAGAACCTTGGCAGAGAGGAAGGCTGGCCCGTGCATGCTGTGAGATCCTGGGCACACTCGACAGGAACCTGTTCCTCCATGTTCTTATCCAGCTCCCTGACAAGATAGATGGAGTTTTGCTGTAACATTTCTGATCCTCACCCCCAAGAAGCACACAAGTTGTTTAGCTGCTGATACTTCACAGACTTGACAATTTACATTATTTCTGAGGACCAAAGGGTCGAAACAATGGGTAGAGACGAGTGGACTCTTGCCATCAGGTTCTGGGTCTGCTTTTCAGCACAGCTCCCTATGTCACACAGGGACCCTCCTAGCCAAACGGATTTACAAGCATGTCATTGTAAATCAGTCACTGTGGAAGTCCATTACAGCAGATACCACTAATAATCGTGTGTATGTGTGTGTGTGTATGTGTGTGTGTGTGTGTGTGTGTGTGTGCGCGCGCGCTAGCTCTCTCTGCATTTGACCAGTCATGGTATAGCATTTGAGATGCTGCTGTAGGAGATGCCGGCAACCCCCTCCCCCAGGAACTCAAGACTTTAGAAGACCAAGATGGAATAAGACTTTAAGTCTTCATTTCCCCCCTAGATGGAAGTAACCCTTTTGTTTTTGCTGATCAAAAAGTAATTCAAATGTGTTTTTAAAAATTCTGAGCCAGGTGTGGTGCACGCTTGTAATCCTAGTACTTGGGAAGCTGAGACAGGAAAATTCACAGCCAGCCTTAGCTACTTAGTGAGGCCCTCTGCAACTTAGTGAGACCCTGTTTCAAAATAAAAAATAAAAAATAGGGCTAAGGTTGTATCTTGGAGGTAGAATGCCCCTGAGTTCAATCCATAGTTCTGAAAAAAAAAAAAATCTGGTGGGCTGGGGTATAGCTCAGTGGTAGAGCACTTGACTAGCATGTGCAACATTCTGGGTCAAGTGAGGCACTGCAGTAATTAATAATCACTCTGGTAATACAGGAGTATGTAAAAGAAGAAATGAGAAGCTCCTTCAACCTTATCCCCAGCTACCTGAATTCAAGTTCTTCTCACAGATGCTTACCCTGAACATAAGGCCAGCCTCAGAGCAGGACAGTGAGGCTGAGCTGTTCAAACAGCCCCTTCCTCTCAGCAGGGAGAAGGGCCGCAAAGAGCAGAGGATGAGAAGGCTGTCCTGGGATTTATGAACTCTTACTACCAACTCTTTAGTCCCCGAAAAAAGAACTGATGATGAATTCCAATAGTTGTTAAAGAATTACTGGACTTGGAGACTCAGAATATGGTTTCAGGAAGAGGCTGGTGAAACTTGAATTCCCCTCACTGTTCCTGTCAGTGTCGAGGAACCTATTTTCTCCCTCACATTTATGGTCTAAGCAACTGCTTCAGATTGTGTCACACTAGAGCTCATTCCACCAGGACTCACTGGATTCCAAAGAAGGAAGTCCATGGGCTGTGGAGCCCTCAACTGTAAGGAAGTGTGGGTTTCCGGGCCCTCTCCCCTTTCTCCAGCCTCAGCACTCTGAATACCAGCATAATTGGGGCCCTGCAAACTCAATGCCTGTGGGGACCGGACGGGTAGCTGGAGCAGGGACCAGGTGGCTGAGGGACTGGAGAGTGCTGGCCAAAGGGGTGCTCATTTCCCTGTGGGACAGATCTGCTGCCAGATCTGACTTTTGAGGAGAAACCAGAAACCTGGACATCTTTGAAACCTTCTGTTTTTGTTTGTTTGTTTTTGGTACTTGGGGATGGAACCCAGGGGCATTCTACCTCTGAGCTACACCCACAACCCTATTTTATTCTTTTATTTTGAAACAGGATCTCACTAAGTTGCTGAGGCTGGCTGTGAACCAGTGATCCTCCTACCTCTGCCTCCCAAATACAGGGATTACAAGTGTCCATCACTATGTCTGGCTTTTATTTTGAAACAAGATCTTGCTAAGTTGCTGAGGGCCTAAATTGCTGAGGCTAGCCTAGAACCTCCTGTCTCAGCCTCTCAAGTACTGGGATTACAAGTGTGCACAACCAGGCCTGGCTAACCTTCTGATTTTTATATGTTGGCATGTTACTCACATTTTAGTACATACAGGGCAGTTCAAAGGAAACATGTCTTGAGGAAACCAGTGTGCTACCTCTTGTTCTCTGGGCAGACTGTTTGCACAGAGCCCAGAGCTGGCTGGGCTCTGCCCCCTTGCCTTATCCTTGCCACACGAACAGTGGCACTTAATGTTAGCTACTATTATTTTCTCAGCCCCAGTGGCCTTTGTGGAGCGCAGGTTGGTATTTGTTTCCTGTTGAGAAACACAGTGCCACTTCAACTTTCACAATACCGAAAGTCTCAGGGCCCATCTCCACCAGTGGATGGAGTGTGGGGTTTCCTTGTTTTGTTGCTTTGAACTGTCCAGGGATGACCAGAGTGTTCATGGCCCTCCCTGGAGAGGCAGCAATTTCTGTACTTCTCACTTAGCTGTGCTCCAACAGGTGGAAACTGCCCCTGGACCTCTGCTGCTGGCTGCATCCAGTGAGCAGTGCATTCTCTCCTGCCCTCCCCAGAGCCCCAGGGGATGCCAGCCTGGGAGTGGGTCCAATTACCTCTGACCTTAATTCTCTATTCTTCTTCTATGGGCTCCATATGCACAAGGCTGTGTGTGTGTGTGTGTGTGTGTGTGTGTGTGTGTGTGTGTGTGTGTGTGGTGCTGGGGATTGAACCCAGGGGCATTCTACCTCTCAGCTACACCGCCCCCAGCCCTTTTTTATTTTTTATTTTGAAACAGGATCATGCTAAGTTGCTGATGGTCTTGCTAAGTTGGTAAGGCTGGTCTCAAACTTGAGATCCTCCTGTCTTAGCCTCTCAAGTACTGGGATTACAGTTGCTCACCACTATGCCTGGCTGAAAGAGGCCTTTAAAAAAAAGCTTTGGTTAGTCATGCTGAATATTGCTCTTCCTGTTTCTAATGCAAAAAGTATCAGTGAGGACAGGATCCCTCCTTTAACCTGTGCACTTTGCTAAATGGTGTCGTGGTAGATAATAACCTTCCTGTGGCCTTATTATCTCCCAGTTAAGGCCCCACCTGACTCAATTATCACCTAGGAGGAACAAATGTCAGTGTTCAGCACTGTGGCTGTCACCTCCTTCCCTCTAAGAGCCCAGGAATCCATATTCTAATGGGGGGATTAATCTGCAGACAGTGTTAAAACCCTTGCAGGGTGCTCAGATAATCAGAGGAAGGCTTCGGGGCAGAAAGGAGAACCAGCCTTCCTTAAAAGATAACTTACTACAAGAAATAGGGCCACTCTGAAAGAAAAAAAAAAGAGAGGGACCAATTGTTAAAATAAGATGCATTTTATTTTCTAGTAGAATAAATGTCCCTGTAGCCAGCAGACCAGGGTTACAACACAGCTGGGCTTTCCTGCGAGCTCCTGGAGGACCCTCTTGAATTGTAGCCCCTCTCCACCTGCGGCGATGCAGGCCCACTAACCCTTCAGCAGGGCTCTCCTCACGGCTCTGTACCTGCTGCAGCTGCGTGACCTTCCGTGAAGTTGCCTTATCTTCTAAGTCCCTGAAAGCGGGGTACTGTCACATGCCACCACTGCCGCTCCAGCAGCCCACCCCTCGCAGCTGCACTGCGGTCCTCACCACCTGAGGCAGGCCATCCTGGAGTTTCAGCTGGTGCCTCGCAATGGGGAAGAGGCAGAAGCCCATTCTAGGTCTCCAGAAGTTTCAGGAAATGAGCTAAGTGCAGCTGTTGTGTGTGGAGTAAAGAACTCAACATGAAACAGCAACAAAAGCCAACAAAGGAAAGTCGTTCAGTCTGAGTCCTAGTTACCCAGTGGGCCTCAGGTGACAGCAGGTCTTCCTCCTGAGGCTTGTCCTCCTCAGTCCCCAGAGTCGCTCAAACCCCAGCATCCAGCCTGCACACTCCACCAAAGGCTTCTTACCTCGAGGCAGATGTCACCTTCGCCTCCTGTCCTCAAGTGCCTCTTCTGGTTCCCTCAGATCCTGGGCAAATAAATGGTGGGGCTCCATGTACAACCACCCCAAAGGCTCCGATGCTCACAGGCCACTCTCCTTCTCTGTAGTGATGGCACCAGGGTGGACCAGAACCAAAGGCTCCCTTTTCTAGCCTCCTTCAGCCAGACGTGGCCCCAAGGATGTATACCATCGTTCTGTGAAACTTCTCTGAAGTGACCTCCAGAGAAGAGGATTACCTCCTTCTGCCTAAACCAGGATGGAATGGCCAGGGCCCCAGCTGCCACCTGAGACCTTGCCATGACCTTTGCAATGGGAACCGCACTGGTAGAACCAGAAGATGGAGCCAAGGTCTCTGAAGCTGTGTTGGGCCAGGTCTGCCTCAGATTGTCTCTATTTAAACATGGGAGGGAAATGGACTTTCTTGTTTAAGCTACTATTTTAAGAACTTTTGACAGCCGGGTGTGGTGGTGCATGCTTGTAATCCCAGCATTCGGGAGGCTGAGACCGGAGCATCCCGGTTCGAGGCCAGCCTCAGCTACCTAGTGAGGCGCTCCACAACTTAGTGAGACCCGGTTTCAAAATAAAGAATAAAAAAATAGGGCTGGGGGTATAGCTCGAAGGTAGAAAGCCCCTGAGTTCAATCCCTAGTACCGCAAAAAAAAAAAAAGAACTTTTGAGGTAACTGAGCCCATTAATGTCCTCCCCATCACTGTCTTGTGCCTCTTGGGTGTAAGCCAGGGTATGTGCTGAACCCCTTGACATGGGGTTCTCAAGGTCTTTTTGACTCCATGAGTTCCATTTCCATGACTTGTCCTGGGGCACCCTAAGGACAGAGTCCAAGGCCACGGGAAGTAGCCTACAGTCGGGGACACTATCTTGAATCTGTGCTTCTGGATCTACTATTTTTCTTTTTGAGGATTGAACCCAGAGGCATTCTACCTCTGAGCTCCCCTCCCCCCAGCTTCCCCTCCTCCCTTTTTAAATTTTTTTTTTTTTTTTTTTGCAGTACTGGGGATTGAACTCAGGGGCATTCTACCTCCAAGCTATACCCCCAGCCCTATTTTTTATTCTTTATTTTGAAACAGGGTCTAAGTTGCAGAGAGCCTAGCACTAGGTAGCTGAGGCTGGCTGAGAACCCGGATCCTCTGGTCTCAGCCTCCCAAATGCTGGGATTACAAGCATGCACCACCACGCCCGGCTTTAAAAATTTTTTTGAAAGAGGGTCTCACTAAGTTGCTGAGGGTTTTGCTAAGTTGTTAAGACTGTCCTTCAAACCTGCCATCCTCCTGTCTGAGCCTCCCAAGTATTAGGATTACAGAAGTGCACCACCACATCTAGTTTGGGTCTATTATTGTCTATAAAGACTGAAACTAAGTCGGCTGAGGGTATAGCTCAGTGGTAATAGCCCTGGGTTCAAACCCCAACATCAAAAGAGAAAAAGACTAGAAATAGTTTTTCTGAAGAAACCAGGGAACACCAAAGTATTTTCCACCCCAGGGACAATCCAGTGAGCCAATTTAAGACACATCTGTACCCATCCTCTGTGTGAGCGTCAAGAGTCCCTCTCTCCCAGGTGCCCATGGGTATTTTCCCAGGAAGAAACCATTTGTTGGAGCTTGGAAATCACTTTCCTCCTTAACATTTTTTATGCGAAGGATGTCCTTAACATTTTTTATGTGAACATCTTTTAGAAAGTAATAACTTTCTCAACTTTCCCTGTCCTACAAAGTAAAATGTAGCTAACATTTAAAATGGGCCTGTGAAGATGTTCCTTGTTACAAGTTCCTTTGCAAAAAGGATGATTGTTAACTGGAATATTCTAGAGATGTGTATCATGATTAGAGTAGAGCTTCCTTTCATCACTCAGGTCTAAGCACATATTTGGCTCTAGAAATGGATAGAGCTTAAAAACTGGCTGGCAGTCGGGCGTGGTGGCGCGCACTTGTAATCCCAGCATTTGGGAGGCTGAGACTGGAGGATCTGGGTTCACGGCCAGCCTCAGCTACCTAGTGAGGCACTCCGCAACTTAGTGAGACCCTGTTTCAAAATAAAGAATAAAAAATAGGGCTGGGGGTATAGCTCGGAGGTAGAATGCCCCTGAGTTCAATCCCCAGTACTGCAAAAAAACAAAAAACAAAAACAAAAACAACAACAAAACTGCCTGGTGCTGAGCCATGTTAAGGTGCAGGTCTGCCTTCGGTACCTCGTGTCCAGCTGACAGGTTGGAGGTGAATTTCTATGTTGCCATCTCAGCGCCCCACACTACAGGGGACGAGAATCTTTATACTAGAACCAGCCAAAACCCAACAAATCTCTTTCAACTTATTTCAAAAACAGGGACATAATATGCATTTAAGTTCATTCAATAAATCAGTTCCAGTTAACTTACCATTTTAGAAAACTTGGAAAAAAACATAATTACAATCAAAGATGTGGGACATATTAGAGAATAAAATGTGGCACATGTGGCAACTGAGTTGTAATTTAAATGGAACACAAGAAGAAAAGTAAAATTACAGTAATTTATTGCTGTATCTGCATTCCCAGTGTTTCTGTTACAAGTAGCCACAGAGTGCCACCTTCTGGTTGAAAACTGTGCAGCATCTCCTTTATTTCTCTTTAAATGCCACCTGAATGGTGGTCGGAGAAAGCAACAGCAGCAGTTACAAAATGTTGTCTGAATAATTCTGAGAGCTCAAAACAAGGATCTGTGTGTAGGCGGAATAAAAAGATGTTCAATTAATAGTGCACACAGTGTAACCCTAACAAACATCTTCAACTGGAACTTTTGTGTAAACCTTAATAGAGATGTGACTCACAGAGACCAAAAGCGGAGTATCTTTTCCTTAGACAGTTTAGTGAGGTGGTCCACAATCTTGCAAACGATTTACAAAGTACAAGAAATGCTGTGTGTGAGCACTAGGCATAAAATATTTCATTTTCTTACAGAAGGAGCAGCAGGGGGCCAGGGAATCTGGTGGACACCCCACCACTTCCTTTCCCCAAGATGTACACCCCAGAATGGCAGTGGACGCCTGGCAGTAAGCCACCCTTACAACTCTTTTTGGTTGTTTGAAATACAAGCACTTTCTGACACTTTCCTCCCTGGCTCGTGAGCCCCACCCCAACTTGCAGGATACAAGCTTACGTCCTCTTGCTTCGTTTTTCCTTTAGAGTTATTTACAGGACACCTACAGATACGGTACAAACTAGTATGAAATTAATGATAGTTTGCGTTTCCAGACACGCTCCGTGGGTAAATGAGACTGGTTCAGAGTTGAGGTGACTCAGAAGTATTTGCATCTGTAACTGCAGAAACAGGCTTCTCACTGGTCGGGGTGGGGTCACCGACTCTGTCCTCAACAGTGGTGGGGACCTTGGAAGTGGGAGGCATCGCGTCCACTGGGAGCAAGGCGGCGGCGTCGGCCTTTGCAGTAGTTGTGATGGGGTCAGAAGGCGGGCTGCCGGCGGGCGGGAGGGAAGACAGCAGCTCCCCTGAGCTGGCTGCAGAGGAGCCCTCTGGAACCAAAGGGAATGGCGGGAGGAAGTCGGACGGCATGGGGAGAGGTGCAATGCCAGGTAAGTTGTGGGGAGGCAAGGAGGGAAGAGGTGGCAAACCTAGGACAGAAACGGCACAGGTCACACATCCTCCTAGCACGGAACCCACACTCATCACCAAGTGGCCAGCTTTACCCACATGTCATTAAGGACACTCAGGCTGAGGAGAGAACAGGAATCACAGCCCTTGCTCATCTCCAGTTGGAGGCCATGACAGACTTAAATACTCCCTGCAAGAGTGGCTGGCCAGGGGCAATGAGTCCCAGGCTTCTAGGGTCCGTGTGACTTAGCTCAGCACCGAGGGAAAGAGGAGAGAACAGGTCCCTCCCAGAAGAGCTAGACAGTAGGCGATGCAGCTGTAGTGACTGTGGGAAGGAGGACTCTGTGCCTTGGGCAGGCAGTGAGCCCCCACAGCAGCTTCTAGCCAGGACCAGGAAGAAGAGACATGGGAGCCACTCTGCTGTGAAGGCTGTGGAAAGCACCTGGGGAGCAGCCCTCCACGGCCTCTCCACAAGCACGCATTGTCTAGGTGGGCCTGTAATCTATGTTGACGTTATTCTTGGTGGGCTTATTTTAATGATTTTACAATGCAGGAAGAATGTAAGGAGTACTATATGGATGCATGAGCTTGGGTTGCAAAACCTGCTCAGGGCAGCCCCGGCTAGTGAATCCCTCACTCTCTGAGAGCCTGTCCACTGTGGAGAGCAGAGGAAGAGCCAAGATTTCAGGGCACAAGAGAAAAGACAGAGGGAAAGCCAGGACAGGTAAATGGTAGTTTTGGTTATGAAGACGTCATTTTTAAACCCTTCCACTGAAAACTGAGTTAATGAATGTACACAGGTGATGAGTGTTACAAGACGGACAGTTATGAGCTAGGCTGAAACATGTCGGTGACAATGAGCACCGAGGGCCACCTGAGAGCGCACGGTCATCTACATCAACTCTCTGCAGCTCAACTCTTTCATAGTTTTAAATATAAGCATATTGGTTAGAGCCAGGCATGGTGGCCATGCCTGTAATCCCAGTACTCGGGAGCCTGTGATAGGATCATAGGTTTGAGGCCAGCCTTGGCAACTTAGCAAGACTCTGTTTCAAAATAAAAAATAAAATAAGGCTGGGAATATAGCTTGGGGGTAGAATATGACTGGGTTCAATCCCTAGTACCACTATCCCCCCCCCCCCAAAAAGGTTAATAATGGGGAATATTTGTCAGATAACAAGCCCAGTTGACTGAGCAAGAATGATCATTTTATGGCCTAAGATCCTGGGTCTGGGCTGCACAAAACAGGCACCACCATTCCCCTGCTGGCAGCCACCCCAAACACGAACAGAATAGTGGGGGTTCATTTGCCTCCATGGGGTGAACTGTACCCTCCTTCAAATTCAGCATGGCCACACCACGCTGTGCCATGCCATGGCTCTTTATTTCTACCCCTGGCCTTTCTGGTGCCTGAGCTGTCAGGGTGCAGAGAACAGACAGAGAGGGAGGTGGCAGGCAGAGGACAATCACAAAGATATTCTTCTTTCCACTTCTTTTTAAAAAGCGTTTTAAATTAAAGATAATAATTATTTGAAGTAGCTGAAATTTGTTAAACCAATTTGCCCTTTCCAGAAAAAAACTGAACTAGAAGACTGGCTTTCCTGCATACAGCTTTTTATTAGCAAGCGTCCTAGGAGGGTAAGATGTGCAACATACCCGGGTTCACGAGTTCCGGTAAGCTGACCCCTGGCAGGAGGTGTGGTGCGGGGAGGTTGAGGTTGGGGAGACTGGGGAGGTTAGGGAGTCCTGCTGGCAAAGGCATCAGACCTGAACAGAGAGCAGACAACAAAGAAAGGTAAATCACTTCACCTAGGGAAGAAAATAAATCCTCGTGTACTAAAAAAATACCACCCACTTCAAAGCATGCATACTAGAGATTCACTAAGTGTGTGGCAGTTCTGTATCACAGTGATATTAACAAAATCTCTCTTGATTGAAATACATGTCTATACTTAAGTCATTAGATGGCAAAATGGAGGAAGGTTAAAACTAATAACCAATATTCCTAAAACTCTGGAACAAGGATTGGACTGAGTGCCGAGAGGAAAGGTTGATTTATCCCAGCACCTGCAGCAATAAATGGAATTGAATTTTTCTTTGATTGTTAAGGTTGCTCTGGTTTTCTATTTTATTTACAAGTATTTTCAGATTTACAGTTGCAAAAGATGTAACAAGAATCCCCACATATACCTATCACCCCAATTCCCATGTATGATGCTGTACCCACTTGCTCTACCATACTGTGTGTGCACAAACTTTCCCCTGGCTTCATAGTCTAATGATTCTAGCCTTACAATTAAAGGCCTCATGGTGAGAGTATATTTAATCACTTCAATATTATTTCATGTTACCTACTAGACAGAGGGACCTGGTCCTCACTGGGAATACTAAGAGAAAAACACAAAAATTTAATTTTATGTAGGAGTTACTGAAGAATCCAAACAAGGAGTGCTCTCTCCCAGCATATTCCCAAGAACAACTGTGGTCAGGAGCCCTGGGCTGGGCAGCTAACTGACATTTCTCTTTCCTTGTTTGCTCAGGAGAGTAGCCACTTGCTCTCCTTTATCACAAAACTACTGCAGAGATAAAATGATGATGGAATAGCCACACACAGCTGCAAGATGTTTTCAGATGCAAAAATGACCAGGACACACATCTCCAGGCCTGCTGCTTACTTGGTAACGTAGTAGCTGGGTTCATTGGTGGCACAGAAGTGAGGGATTGATTTACTTGTGGCGGCAACAACGGTACTGTTGGTACACCTAAAGTAAGAGCACAGTTTTTTTT
>PVLC010030972.1:0-19106 GCA_004027655.1 Graphiurus murinus
GTATATTTCCTGCCTTTTGTCCCCTTCAGCCTCCTCTTCTCTTTTAAAAGCTTTCTGTGTCCTTAAATTCCCAAAGATGGAGATTTGAGCCACAAAGGTCTCCTCTATCTTCTTCAAAGCTATCTTTGAATAGACCTCTTTTCCTTGCCAATCTGTCTTCAGAGTTTCTATGGAGTAGGATGATTACATTTATTTTAGGGTGTCTTTTCTTTCCAAGAACATAGTAGAAACATGTCCCCTGGAGCTAGGAAAGCAGGAGGAACTTTTGAAAATGGACTTAAGCTTTATACTGGAAGAGAACCCTGGGTGAGAAAGACTTGGGGGAATCTCCTGGGATCTGCAGTGCCTCCATGGGGCCCCCGTGATTCTTGACACTCAAAATGGTTTTCAAAAAAAGGATCTTCCTAGTTTTAGAAGCCCAGTATGTATAAGAAAGCGATCTCTGTATTTCTGCTGTAAAGATACCCTTTGGACTTTGATTTTCACAATCAATATTTCCCACACTTTTTGACCATGAAAATATTATTTGTCTTGCATCTTTTCACGTGCCACAAACATGTTTCAGGAGATACACTTTGGAAACATTGCTTTATAATGAAAATAGTGGACATTTGTATGTCTATAGAGAGAGCCATAGGCATTGCTAGAAAGCTTTTGCTGGATCCTTGCAAAACCAGAACAATAACTTCTCTCAATCATTGAGAAATAGTGTAAAATTAATTCTATACACAAAATATTTTATGAAGAAATGGCTGGGCATAGTGGCACACACCTGTAATCCCAGCTACTTAGAAGGCTAAGGCAGGAGGAATGCAATTTTGAGGCCAACCTGAGAAACTTAGACCCTATTTCAAATAAGAAAAAAAATTTAAGCTGGTCATGGTGGCGCACACTTGTAATCCCAGTACTTGGGAGGGTGAGACTGGAGGATTGCAGGTTCATGGCCAACCTCAGCTACTTAGTGAGGCCCTCCGCAACCTAGTGAGACCCTGTTTCAAAATAAAGAATATAAAAAAATAGGACTGGGGGTTTAGCTCAGAGGTAAAATACCCCTGGGTTCAATCCCCAGTACCGCAAAAAAAAAGGGGGAGGCTGGGGGTGTAGCTCAGATGTAGAATGCCCCTGGGTTCTATCCCTAGTACCGGAAAAAAAAAAAAAAAAAAAAAAGACTTTAAAAGGGGGAGGGGTGGCTGGAGATGTAGCCAGTGGTAGAGCCCCCACCCCTAACACACACAAAGGATTTACAGTGCTATTGTGTCCTGTCACCTGACTGTATTTTCTTTGGAAACATCATCAGAGGTCACGTTGACATTTCTGTATTTCTCTTTGACAACAGGAATGAGGCACTTTCGTGGTCTAGGCAGCCTGCTAGTCAATATGGCGGCCACTAAACGTAGGAAATGTGGCTGCTCTGAATTGAAAAGTGCTGTTAAGTGCAAAGCACACTCTAGATTTTGAAGACAGTACAAAAAAGTAAAATATCTCAATACTTTCACATTAATCTCATATTAAATGATAATACTTTCACCTCTTTCTCCCTCTCTCTTTCTTTCAACATTGGGGATTGAACCCAGGGGCATTCTACCACCAAGCTACACCCCTAGCCTTTTTTATTTTTTGTTTTGAAACAGGGTCTTCACTAAATTGCTGAGGCTGTCCTGGAACCTGTGATCCTCCTGTCTCAGCCTCCCAAGTACTGGAATTATAGATGTGCACCACCATGCCCAGCTCTCCCATTTCTTTGACTTTCTAAAATGCGGCTAATAGGACAGTGCTGCCATTTCAGGTTCTCTAAAGAGAGCCAACTGAGAAATTTCAAACCAGCACAATTCAAGTCAACAGTCGGGGTAGAGATTGTTAAGGGTTTCTTTTAATCTGGAGGCTTCACTTAATGCAAACCCTTCTTTGCAGATGAGGAAGCTGATCTGAGCTTTGAACCAAACCTGCTGGGTGCCAAGTTCAGGGAGATCTCAGCCTGCCTCCTGACTTACAGCCCCTGCTCTTTATTCTTTCACAGCTGATGGGGTAGAAGAAACCCCAGACAGAATTTTTTTTTTAAAGGAAAGAAACACTTGAACTGCTTATATCTGAACAAAAAGAAACCAGCACTTGGAGAATACAAATTCAAAACCTAAAGGCATTCAGAAGGGGGGAGGAGGGCTGCTCAAGAGCTGCTCTCCTCTCTACTACCACCCCACACTCTCCTTCGGTCCCCAAGAAGACCATCTGAGTCTTATCCACAAGGACTGAAAACCATTAGCAAGGGGAGCAAGAGCCAGGAAGGTGCGGAGCTTCTCCTGGGTCTGTCTGTCGCTAGGACCCTCTGCCTCCTCCTCCTCGCCATGAAGGGCAGTGGAGGGCCTGGAACTGGCAGAAGTCTCAGAGCTCCCAGAGGCGTCCACACAGAAATTAGAGGCTGGGCGGAGCCCGGGAGGGAGGAGGGAGCAGGGAAGAGGGAAGAAGTGGCGCTCCGGTGCTTCCTACCCTGGCTACTGTGCAACTGCTTGCAGATGGCTGAAGTAACTGCAGTTACTAAGGAGTGCTGCACTCATCTGATGTTCTCAGCTGGTTAAAACCGACATCCGGCCTGGCGGGTTTGCACCGGCACCACCGGTCCCTGACTGGTCTAGTTTCTGATGTACTACAGGCATTCTTGGGACTACTAGGAAACTCCATTCACAAGTTGCTCTCAGACTCCGCAGAGGGCCTCCATGCTCCCCTCTTGAAGCTGGAAAGAGGAGCCCCACAAGAGCATGTAGTCCTGTCGACTGTCCTGGGGACTTCCATCCAGAGTGCAAGAAGTTCACCTTACCCAGAATTCCCGGAGGAGGTGATACTAGGACTGAGATTTGTTGAAACAAAGCATTGGGAGAGGGTGGGCAGGAAGGAAGATTTGGTGATGGGGGGAGGAGGAGGAGAACTCCTTCTAGAAAGCAGAGTTAGCAAGGAGCTGTGAAGTAATGTGACCAGAAGTGACTCCATGTTCTGTACAAAAATGATACAGAAGACATGGGCTCTGGTCTCCTGAAGCTGGAGATCTTACCACATAGGCAAACTGGATGGGACAAGGGACAGTGCTGCACAGCTGTAGACCAAGGCGCTGAAGGGCAAGGCCCAGTAGTAGACTGTCCCTGAGGAGCCCATGTAAAGAACGTTTACTATCTCCATTTTTCAGAAGTGATCCACAGTGCCACTGGCCTTTTCCTAAGAAGAGAATCCCCTGCTAGCATGGAACCTGCCAGCCTCCCGGGATGTAGTCTGCAGAAAGCTTTGCAGTTTTGGGCTTGAACCTTAAGCATGGACTCAGCCACAGAGGCATCTCAGTTCTCTGGGGAAAAGCAAGAAGCAATTTGGCTTTCCCCTTAATTTCCCCACCCATGCTAACCCAGCTTTCAGCCATACCTCAGGCCCATTTCATAGATTTTCAGCTATTTTCTGTTAAGGATTTATGGAAAAGGATTGCTTTTAGTCAAGGTAGTGCACACCTGTAATCCTAGCACTTGGGAGGCTGAGACAGGAGGATCAAAGGTTCTTGACTAGCCTCGGCAACTTAGCAAGGCCCTCTGCAACTTTGTGAGACCCTATTTCAAAGTTTAAAAAAACAAAAAGGCCTGGGAGCGTCCAAGTCCAATCCCCCATAACATGCACACACCACACACACACATACACACACACACGCGCGCGCGTTACTTTTAGTTTTAGCTAGGAATGGTGGCTCACAGCTGTAATCCCAGTTCTTGGGAAGCTGAGACAGAAAGATTGCAAGTTCAAGGTTAGTCTCAGCAACTGAGAAGAAAGTCCCTGTTTTATTTTTTTAAAGGCTGGAAGTGTATCTTGGAGGCAGAATGCCCCTGAGTTCAATCCCCAGAAACAAAACAAAACAAAACAAAATTACTTTTGGTTTTTATGATTCATTTCTGTTTATTTTTAACCTTTAATGTCATAGCCATTCAAAGTTCTTTTCCTGACTCCCCCCTCCTCCAGGTTGGTGTCTGGCCTTGGGGGCTTGGAGGCTCTTCTCCCTAACAGAGGACCCACAGACCCTCTCTGGCTCATCTTTATGTGAAGAGGTGGTAGCTCACACGTCCCCCACAGTTAAGGGGCTCACACTCAACAGTCACTCATGTTCTTTGTGACTCCTTATGGGCTGAGATGTGTCCCCTCAAAATTTCTTTATTGAAACCTTAACTCCTTGGAGGTGGGGCCTATAAAGAGATATTAAGTTAAAATGATACCATTCATATTGGATTAGGGGACCACCCTAATGACATCCTTTAAACTTGGTTGCCTTTGTAAATACCCTTTGTCTAACTAAGGTCACATTCTCAGTTAGTGGGTGTTAGAACCTCAACATATCTTTTTTTAGAGGGGACACAATTCAACCCATAACAAGTGATGAAGAGGATAGAAATACTGTATTGGTGACAGTGACTGCCTCCAGAGGAAGAAGGAGGTGTACAGAAAGGAGAACAACTGCAGGGTGGAAGTCCTTAGGAAGGTAGAGAAGGAAGGCATGAGACAAGCAGAGAGTTGTCCAGTAGTAAGAGCAGAGATGATTCACCCTTTAGATAAGAAGGAAGGAAGAGAGAAGAGGAACAGATACAAGTAGATGGGTAGGTTTTATAGGTTTTATTCTTCCATTAATTTATTTAGCAAATATTATGTAGAGCTTATTATATGCCAGGTTTTTTTTTTTTTTAAGGCTCTGAGGACACAGTAATGGACAAACCATAAAAAAAGATTCCCCAGCCTCTTAAGTTCACATTACAGTGAAGGAAGACAGATAGTAAACAAGGAAAATAAGTAAAATCCAGATAGTAGATAAGGTAGTGCTAAGTGCTAAGGAGAAAAATAGGACAGGAATGGGGATATAAAATACTGAAAAGGTTAAAATTTTAGATAGAGTAGCTAGGAAAGTTAGATTTTGAGAAAAGATCTGAAGGAAGAGTAAGTTATAGGGGAAAAAAATGTTCAGAGAGAGGGACCAGCATGTGCAAGAGAATGTAGGTAAAACCCACGACTACTGTCATCCTTAATAGCGAAAGATGGACAGTTTTCCGCTGCCCTGGTTCTCACTAGTTAATCATTAACACCCTTGCTCAAATTTTCCTTTCTCACTCTGAAACTGTTCTATTGAGGGGCCCACCCTGCCTACCACAGGCTACATCAGCATCACAAGCTGCCCAGGGGTCCCTTCCCCATCCTAATGCCTCTTCCTCCTCCTTACACCATCCCTCGACTTTGAGAGTCCTGCATCTACTTCCACCACCTGCTCCTTTCCAGTGCTGTGGGCATTGGCTTGGAATCCTGAAATACTTCCAGAATGCTCACTTTGTTTTCTACTCTCCTGTTTGGGAAAACAAAACCAAAAAAACCTCTCCTCCAAGAAGCCTTTCTTCATTAAAAGATTTCTTTCCCATGTTGACCCATGACACTTTCCGGACTTCTCCTACTGTTTTCACTTATATAGACAGAATGCTTATATTGCCCCATTTATTGATTTACACACCTATCCAGAATTAACATTTTTGTTACCCTTTATACATTTTTTTGATTCGGCACTATTTGTCTCTGACCATTTTGGCTGGGACTTTCTTCAATTTTTTCTGGAAAACACCTATGCATAGCAACATATCTCAGCAAATACTAAGTACATAATTCCTGTTGAGTGAGAGGCACTCTCAAACAGAAAGAAGAGGACTCACTCCCAGGTTCCCTGAGCCTCCATTTCTGGAAAAGCGGGACACTGTCCCCGTCTGTGGCCCTGAAACTCTGTAACTTAGATTCAGATCATCTACCATACCCTCGTACAGAACTGTCAGCAATGAGGAACGACTGGAAGTGGAAAATGGAAATTCTGGGAATGGACTGCCTTAAGTGCACAAAGACACTGACCCTGAGAGCTATGGAATCAGGAATCAGATCACTGACTTCAAGGACGTTAGCAGAGAAAGGTGCTCATGTGCCTAGGATATTATAAGATGGGGTTCATTTTGTCCCCTTCCTCTTCCAAATAAAAATGGGGAACAAATGAAAGTCAAGGGAGACTTTCCTGTTGATTTTCACTGCAAATCAAATTCTAAGGGAGACACCTGAGAGTTTCAGACAGAAAGCAATGGAGATAAACCTCAGCTCTGCGTTCTGAAACAAAACAAGACTTTGAGGTTCAGAGAACATTCCTTCTGGTGCTACTCTTATTTTTACTAGGTTCTCCCAAGTTTCTAACCCCTTTAAAGTCCCAAAATACTATTTGGAAGTCAGAATTCACCATTCAAAGACTGCAATGAATTTTTCAAGTTCCTTTTGAAACCTCTTCCCTCCCCTCCCCCAGCCTTTTGAACTTTTCTCAGTTTACTAGTAGCAAGTGGACCATTCCCCAAACAAGAAAAAAATGCCAGGAAGCCTTGTTACAACATCTTTCCTTTTAATGTTTCTCTACCTACATCATTCAGCTTGAAAAGTCCCAGCTGAAAGGATAGTGATAGTGATGCTGCCACATCAAATGCTCACCCGTGACATCTCCCGAGGATTTCCAATCAATAAGAGGATCATAAAGAAAAATTCATCACATGTGAAATGGCCCATCTGCCGGCAAAAGGGTGGTTGTCTCGGCAGGAGGGAAGAACTGAGAGAATCCATATTGAGTGTGGCTGCCTCTGTTTACCCTCTTGTCACTTGGAATGAGAGTGCCCCTAAGGCACAGGCATCTCTACCACCAGGCCCTGCCTCCTGGTGACCCTGGGCCTCAAGATTTCCTTCCACATGTTCGATCCTTGCAGCATTCTGGAATGTACAACATGAACAGGAAAGGAGTGGCAGGAAACAGGAAAGTGTCCCACGGCTGCTATCCCCAATTTAAGGATGTGGTTACTGCTCCAGTTTGGATCTGAATGCCCCCAAAGGCCCATGTGTTAAAGACTTGGTCCCCAGCTTGGCAGTACTGGGAGATGACAGAACCTTTCAGAGGTGGAGCTTAATTGAAGGTCTTCGAGTCTCTGGGGTGTGCTCTCACAGGGATTATGAGACCCTGGTCTCCTCCTCTTTCTCTCTGCTGCCTCCTAGACTTGAGGTGAGTGGCTGTGCTCTGCCACACACTCCTGCTGCTGGCCCAGAGTAACAGGGCCAGCTGGTCATGGACTGAAACCTCTAAAACTGCAAGCCAAAATCAATCTTTTCTCTTTATAAGTTGAGGATCCCAGGTATGTGTTATAGTAATGGAAAGTTAACTAACACAGTTATACATGGACACAGAGTTTGATCTACTTAATCTTAATAAGAAATTAAACCTAGTCCTAATACTTCCTTGTGATATCTATTAATGAAGGGAGGGTTGCCTGCCCAGTAGCCCGGACAGGAGAACTTGCAAACACAGAAATGTCATCCTGGGGCTCTCTGATACCTGTTTTTGAAAGTAAAGGGTAACAGCAATCTAGCTACCAGGAAATCTCAACTTAACTAGAAAGAATAATAAAGAAACTAAAGTTTTTAGCCGGGTGTGGTGGCGCATGCTTGTAATCCCAGCATTTGGGAGGCTGAGACCAGAGGATCCGGGTTCCTGGCCAGCCTCAGCTACCTAGTGAGGCTCTCTGCAACTTAGTGAGACCCTGTTTCAAAATAAAGAATATAAAATAATAGCTCAGAGGTAGAATAACCCTGAGTTCAACCCCCAGTACCACAAAAAAAAAAAAAAAGAAAGAAAGTTTTTCTTTGCATTTTAAGGGACTTTCCTTATATTTTGGGAAGGAAAAAAAACCCATATTACTTGAAAATACAGGAAAATACACAAAGCATAAATATACAGCAAAATTATTATAAAGCAAATTATACTATTATAAAGCAAATATCCATGTAACCACCATTGAAACCAGGAGTCAGAGCATCAGAGCATCGCCGTATCCCTGAGGGGTCTCCTTCACAAACAGTGGGGAGGCCAACACTGGACCTCTTTTAACATTGCGGACTAGTAGACCCCAAACCTTCTCAGATTTGGTCTTTTTTACTCCTCTCGGAAGCTCATCCCCCCAAGGTGTCCACAATATGATGCTCACTGCACTAGGGTCAATATTTGTTTTGTTATTGTTGTTATTGTTTTGAGGACGAGAGACTAAACCCAGGGCTCTCTACCACTGAGCTACTTACCAAGACCTTTATTTTTATTTTTATTTTGAGACAGGGTCTCAAAAGTTTCCATGGTTGGTCTCAAGTTTACCAACCTCCTTCCTCATACTCCCAAGTCATTGGGATTACAGGGGTGTGTCACTGCGCTCCACTCCAATTTTCTTCTAAGGTTGTTTTTACTTAAGCTTATAATTACTTAAGGTTTTGGAGCAGGGTGAATAAAATAACAATGACCCCCCCCCCCAAAATTATTTCTCAAGCACTGAAAATGTTAGCATATTATTTTCTAAAACACTGGGATGTGTGGGACCTTGTGGGTAGTATATAGCTACTATTCCCTTCATAAAGGGCAGACACATGCCTAAAACTAATATTTGCAAACCCAGCAAAAACAGCACATACTATTTTGATCCAGTGAGGTTTTCCCACCTTCAAATGCTATAGCATCATAAAAAAGTATAAATGTTATAGATGCATTAAAATTTAGATCCTTAATTAACATTCTGACATTCAACACAGGATGTACAACCACTTTAGAACTGAGGTTTGAAGGCAGCTCTTATGATAAGGAGAAAATTCATGACCAACTCTAGATAGAAAGTGAAGGTGAAAGAAAGTTCTAGTTGCTTTATGGCACAACCATATTACCTATAGTCCACTTTGTTGCCTAAACAGCACCTAGTTACCAAAGCTATTCAATAGTGTTTGTCAATTTGAATGCATTTTGACATGAATAATTCCAGAATCATGCTAATTCGTTTTGATGTTTATGTGTGGCATCGTAATTATACTCAAAATGTGGAGGAAAGCAAACTTAGGATTTCAAGAGAAATTACCATGCATAATATGCAACTGGAATACAAAGAAGCTTAAAAGGACATCACATTTGTTTCTGGTCTTTTTTCACTTTTTTTTCATCCAGGTTATGAGTGCAGTTTCAAAGCGTGATTCTGAAAAAGCTACAGGCTCTTTTTTGGGGGGCGGGAGGGGGGCGGGGAGAAAAGCAGAAGAGGCTGTCTCTTTGTTCCTCTGCCTCGCGATGTTTAGAGGACTCAAGCAAAACAGCCTCGCGCAGAGCCTTACTTTCTGCTTAGCGCCACCTAGTGACCATGGCCGTGAAATTGTTTTAATTTGCCAACGTTGAAAAATCAGAAATTCCAAAGTTGTGAATAGATTTGACATGCCGTTACTCATATTTATGGGAGAGCGTGAATACCAGAGGAAGAGTTGTTAGGATAAATTTTATTTCAGAGAGTATGTACTTTATTAATAATGACCATGTCTTTGCCTCTGCACAGAAATCTGAGCAGGAGCCTACGCCCCTGAGTCTGTAGTGGGAAAACACAGGCCAGCCCTGTCCACACCTGTCCCTGAGCCCCTCAGAACCCACAATGAACTCAATCTTAGAGCATCTGGAGAGGAAGCTGCAGGACAGCTTCTGATGGGCACCTGCTAGTAGTTTATAGGGGGATGTCTGAAGAAAGGTAAGAGTCTGGTTTTAACTTTCCTTCCAAATCAAGATGAAAAAGAAGCAAAGGTTCTGTTGATTTTTTCCCCTTAGCCAGGATTTCCATTCTTCTGCATGTTGCTAAATATGAGACCTGGCAGCCACTCTATCGGCAGACAAATGTCCCGTGCTAGATACAGTGCCAATGACGTTAAGAGAGACGTGGGAAGAAGGGGAAACCATGAGCAATTATAAAAATATTTCTTCCTCTTTCTTTAAAGTATATCCACAGCTGTTTCCATACACAGTCTCAAAAACATAAAACCCTTGAAAGTAGAGCTGTGAGAAACCTAAGCTCTGTTCAGCCAAAGGCAAGGGAACCCCAGGTAAATCCAGGGAACTTGACCCAGTTGGAATCCACTTGGCAAAACAGCAAAGACCTGGAAGTTCTTGTCTTTGGCCCTAGTTTTCTTCTGCTTGGCACGAGGACTGACACAACAACTAAACAGAAGTTGGCTGTCAGTAGGAAAAGCCGTGTTGATTAGGAGAATGATGGGCTGGGACTGAGGAGTGGGTGGGAAGTTGGACCACGAAACCTCTGAGGATCCCATGATCAGATGACCTTTGATTCAACACACTCCCTCCACTTGGAGTCAGACACGAATAGAAGCAATCTTCCCAATAATTCTAGGTAAACTGAGACTACCCTAGAATGCTTAGCATGGATTAGTGATAATATATGGCTTTATAAGTAGAAAGCAAAAAGAGACAGGCAGGGCTGGGGCTATAGCTCAGTGGTACAGCACTTGCCTACCATATGCAAAGTCCTGAGTTTGATCTCAGAGTTGATGTTATGCAAGGCATGTGTGAGTGTGTGTTAGTGTGTGTGTGTGTGTGTGTGTGTGTACATGTTTATGCATACTTCTGCTATTCAGTTATATTACCAAAAAAATCAGTTTCCTTTTCTTGAATTTAGACCCTTCACCCTGAATGAAGAAATTCAATGTCACTAGCGCAGCCTTGGCAGTATGTAGACACTAGGCTGGAAAGCACCACTGGGCTTGTTCAAGCATCAGGGCCAGGACCGTCAGGGAGTCTCCAGGTACCTGTTTTGGTCAAAGGGATTGAGAAGAGTTGCTGAAGAAGCTTGTTTTCTGATGTTCTCAGGACTACAACCACGTCAGCAGGGAGAGTGTCTCTGTTTTTCTCCAGAACCCCAGAAGCATCGTATAATACCTATGAATAGCAAATGGCAAGTTATTCAAGGCAATGCCTGTAACTGGAGACACTGGTAAGCTGTCTGCTCAGTCATCATTGACCTCTATATAGAAACTCATCTCCACATAGATGGGCTTAAATCTAGAGCACAGATTGGGGGGCAGGGGGGAGGCTGGCTTTGACAGGTCAACTTAGCTTCTTGACCAGTTGTGTTTGAAGGAAAGGGTTCTATCAAAGATATATAACATCAGAATAATTATTAGACTGCATAGAATACTCACCGTGAAAAGCACCCATCTCATGAGGCAAACACTATTATTATCTGTTTTACTGGTGGGGAAGCAGAGGCTTAGTCAGAGGCTGAATAACGTGAGTGGCGGGTAGACATCAAATCCGAGCAGTTTGGCTTGGTGCTCATGGCCACCACACTCTCATTGCCCTCCAAGGTACTCATGGAATCTACATTATCTCTCAAGGATGCCGAGCAGCTCTTGGTTCTCAGGACAGAAGGGATCCAGCTCAGGGAAGCTTTAAGGAATATTCCAGAGAATCCCTGTCTACAAATAAGCTTTGAATGGTGAATGAATTCAGTAAAAGACACAGAGCCCAGAGAGAAAAGGATTCTAGCTGTGGAAAAAAGGAGAGAGGTGGGTAGGAAAAATGGGTATCAAAGAATGAGATGGAAAGAGGAAGAAGGCAGAAACGGGAGGCAGAGAGAATGGGGAGAGGTAGCAGGGTAGATGCTAGGATCTTAGACTCAGGGTACCTTAACATACAGTCAGATATCAGTGTCAAGGTAAATGAAATAGTTGAGGACAAAAATTGGATCTTCTAACAAAGATCCCAAATAGCATAAAATACTATGGAGAGAAGCAGAGTCACCACTCCTTGTATTAGAATTGCTTTTGGGTCAACATCCAGTCAGGGAAAATTAGTTTCAGTGTATTACAGGAATTAGAAAGATAATTTTTATACATTTTATATCAACACAATAATCCAAATGCTCTTTATTGAACTCCTACTCATTTTCTGGATCCAGGACCTCCACATATCCCACAGGAACCAATTAGCCACAGTTCAACTGGCTGCTTTGGAGGTAACATGTGCATCGAGTTGCTGGCTATGGGATTGAGAATTTCCTGAATCAGTCACTAATCTGCTTCAGGAACTTAACTTTCATTGAGACTGAGGCACAATGTAGGAAAAGTGGCAACCTGGGTTAACGCTGTGAAAGATTAACATCTGGATGATGAAGTGAAATCTTTTCCCTTTCATCTGGACCTTTCTGGTAACCTGCAGACATATGTTTCAAGTGCTAAAACTCAGAGCCCCACTGTGATACTAGCCCTCCCGCACTGCCTACGCATCTCCAAATGACTTTAGAATGTGCACATTCACCAGGAAACGCTGCAAAACTGCGATAAGTTTCTCTCTGGAGAGCCGTCAGTTCTAGGCAGGCCTTCAGGTGAGGCACAGATGGCGGCTCAGTGGGCCGCCCCAGCAAGAAATTGCTTCTGTGCCAGGGGTGTCTGTGTGTGAGTGGCAGCACTGAGAAAGTTTGGGAATTATGGTCAGGGGTTCGAGAAGAATGAAAAGTAGAACAAGCTCTGTGGGCAGTTCCTGAACGGTGCTGTCGGCCTCGGACCTCACCTTCCCCGCATAGTGCCGAATGCCGAAGCACAGCTCTGCTCCTCTGGGCCTCCAGAAGTACTTGCATCGAAGGTTATCTTCAAATTTATCTGCATAGATTTTCATGTGGAAAGTTACAATATGAATTGTTTGATTTTTCAAACAAAAACATGCTTCTTGAGCCCCAAGAGACCCAGAGTAAGGGCTTTCAGACCAGCCTCACATCTTCACGAGAGGGAGGAAGACCACAACTCCCATCTTGCTTTTGGCTAGTTGTTTAGTGCTGTGTTTAGTGCCCAGCTGTGCCCGAATGGCACATTCTCCCGCTGTTTTTTTTTTTTTTTTTTTTTTTTTGCGGTACTGGGGATTGAACTCAGGGGCATTCTACCTCCGAGCTACACCCCCAGCCCTATTTTTTATTCTTTATTTTGAAACCGAGTCTCACTAAGTTGCGGAATGTTCTCCCGCTGTTTCTAAGAACCCTGCACTCAGGCTGGTGACAACACAGACCCTGCCAGATAGCTTTAGAACCATACAGATATCCCATGAAAGGCGAGTAACCCCAGCTTAAACTCATCTCAGCAAATCATAACAATATTATGGATAAAAGACCCACTGAGGTGACAATTTTATTCCCTAAAAGTGAATCTCTCCCGTAAATCAACTTTCTGCCTGGGGAAAAGATTTGAAACTGTGTGTTCCTCCCTCACAACTGTTGCATTGTTGTGCCTGTGGCCAGGAGCCTACTCGGAGGGAAGAGTCTACTAAGTACTAAGGGTGTGCAAGGGTTGAGGCCCCAGTGGCTCAGGCATCTCACAGCCTAGGTGAGGATCGAGGCACATATAAAACTGAAGACTCCAGAAGAAAAACAAGGTCAAGAGGAAAAAGGGGAGAAAATAGAGGGCCATAGATGCCAGGAGAAGATGCCCAGTCTTCATCTCATATATACTAGTAAGCTAAAGAAAAGATGACTTTAGAAAGACTAAACTAAACCAGGCATGATGGTACATGTTTATGACCCCAGTATAGGAATTATACTGTGATTATGAGAGACTGAAACAGGAAGATTGCAGGTTCAAAGCCAGCCTCAGGAACTTAGTGAGACTCAACAACCTAGCAAGATTCTGTTTCAAAACATTTCTTTAAAGGGCTAGAAGTGTATCTTGGAAGTAGAATGCCTCTGGGTTCAGTCCCCAGTATCAAAAAAAAGAAAGGCTAAGAGAGCCAAGTGTTTGGAAGAGAGGGTGTGAGTCTGGAAGCCAGGAGACTGGAAGAGGTTTCTGCACCACCTAGGACTAGTAGTGAGTGGTGGTCCAAGTGAAAATATGAAACAGGGTACAAAAAGGAGGGGACTTGAGTGAGAACTAAGGGAGAGCAAGGTGTCAACCTGATATTATGTTGGTGGGAATAGGAAGGTAGAGGGAGTTTACCAATGGTGATGGGTTTGCTTTAAGACAAAAATTCTAACAGGACGTTGAAATTTGATTTAAAACAGGGTCTATACCTTTGCAACCTACCAGTAGCCAAAGTACCTAGGGTAAACTCATTAAAGCACATTTATTTGATGACATGAACCAAGTTCATGCCCCCCCCCTTCAAGAAAAAAGATACTTACCAACCAGGGTCTGGTCTGTTGCTTGAGGAAACCGACTTTCCTCATCCAAAAGTGCAAGCAGGCCCAAGGGTTTCTGGAGGAACATGTCCAGAAGTGGACGATTGTCCTCGTACTCCACAGGGATAGCATCGATGCCCTCATTCTGATACTCCATCTAGAGGGGAAAAGATTGTGAATCTTTCCAGCCTGAAACTGGCCTCAGTACCACCAGAATTCTCTGGCCTGGGCCTTTCCAGTCTGTCAATCTTAAATGCACCTGGAAAACAGGTTGTATTTCATGTGTGTTGTAAAGGAATTGTCTGTATAATGCACTGTTGAAACTGTGCATGTAAATGAGACTTACAGGTGGCTCAAGCCAGCAAAAGCTGTCTCCTAAACACGAACATCAAACTCATAATGTAGAAACTCATACAAAAAGTGAAAAAATGTTAGAAAAAGATTTTTTATTTGGGTGACAAATATGCTTTAAACCGTGAAAAAGCAGACTTCTGTATTCTGCAAGGGGATCATTTAGGGCTAAGAAAGCTAGAAAAGAGCCAGCTTTCCCAAGGAGATAAATGGGAGGAACCTGGATGGAAACAAAGTCGAGTTTTGTGCAGGCTGAGCTGGTAAGGCATGCTCTGCAGAGGTATCCAGCTACCATGATCAACCAGGGCTGGCAGGGTGTTTTCCCTCGGTGCTTTGGCATTTATCTCATCACAGTACAGTCTGGTGTCCTCACTGTTGACACATGCCCTGGCACCCAGGGAGCTTGGCCAGAATGTTCAGTATTCATGTAGAAGGGAATCTGGGGGTCTTAAGTAAGTGTTGGGTGCAGTGGACTTTGCTGTGCAGGCTGTTGCCGCAGGACAAGGGCCTCCCCTTGTGTCCACCGGCTTCGTAGTACCCTATTGTATCTACCTTGGAGTCCAGAGGGGAAAGACTTCCATTGCTAGAAGTCCAAGAACATATCTCATTCTTCCCTGGATACCCATCAGTTACTGAAGAATTTAATGCAGAGAAGACAGGAGATAGGCAAGGTTAGTGCAGGTCTAAGAACCTATGTCCTGGACCAGGTATGGTAGCACTGCCTGGAATCCCATTACTGGGGAGGCTGAGACAGCAGGATTGCAGGTTGGAAGCCAGCCTAAGCAACTTAGTGAGACCCTGTTCCAAAATTTAAAAAAAATAGGGCTAGGGGTGTAGCTCAGAGGTAGAATGTGCCTGGGTTCAATCCCTAGCATGGAGGAAGGGGGGGGGGGTCTTTAACCTATGTCCTGAAGTCATGATCATCCTGTGTCATTTTGGATACAATTGTGGGTATTTTTAGTCCAAATAGAAGAAAATGAAGTATTTTAGGCAATATACATGAAAGAGGCTCAAAGCAAGATTTAAATAATTAGCTGTCACCAGCTCCACTCAAGTGAAGAAATATTCCTTTCCACAGAAATCAAGACTTTTCTTTCTTCCTCTGTCTTTCTTTCTTTCTTTGGGCACTCTACCTCTGAAGTACACCCCATCCCTTTTTATTGTTTTATTTTTAATTTTTTGAAATGGGGTATTACTAAGTTGTTGAAGTTGACCTCAAACCTGTGACCCTCTTGTGTCAGCTGAGATTATAGGCATGGGCCACCATGCCTGACCAAAACCTCTTTTTCTTTTTTTTAGACTAAATTTACTATTTACTTTGAAGGCACCATTTTTGAGGGGGAT
Source organism: Graphiurus murinus (assembly GCA_004027655.1). Taxonomy (NCBI): domain Eukaryota; kingdom Metazoa; phylum Chordata; class Mammalia; order Rodentia; family Gliridae; genus Graphiurus; species Graphiurus murinus. The sequence goes on from PVLC010030972.1 coordinate 15,720, forward strand.
ACTGGAGATTGAACCCAGAAACATTCTACTCCTGAGATACATTCTCAACCCCTTTTTACTTTTCATTTTGAAATAGGATTTTGCTAAGTTGTTGAGGATCTCCCTGAATTGCTGAGGCTGGCCTTGGTCCTGTAATCCTCCTGTCTCAGCCTCCCAAGTACTAGGATTTCAGGTGTACACCACCACTCCCAGCAGACAGGACCATTTCATCAGAGGGTTTTCTCTGTCATTTACTAGTGAGCCTGCCCAACAGAGTTTGGGCTTCAAATTGTGGGCAGCTCAGAGACACCTTTCTCATCAGGTTCAGTAACTTCAGAGTTCACCGTTACCTGCTCAAGAGCAAACACATGCTGGTTGAAATAGTACTGGATCTGCTCATTGGCGATGTTTATGCACAGCTGTTCAAAGGAATTTCTCCGAAAGTTCTCAAATCCAAAAATATCCAAGATCCCCACGTTCATTCCATCGTCTGCACGGCTGTGTGAGAGAGATGAATAAAGCTCTTCAAGGAGTAAACAGCCATCCCAAGATCCTGAGAATGTGTGTGCCTGCGAGTCTGTCACTGTGAGATTCACACACATGTGGAGGGCCACATCCTGCCCCCCCCCCCCAACAAATAGTTTGTGTTTTCAACCATTTGTTCCTTAGGTCATTCAGTAGTATTGTTGTTGTTAAAGCAGAATTCTAGCCAGGCATGGTGGCACATGCCTGTAATCCCAGTACTTGGGAGGCTAAAACAGGAGGATTGCAGGTTTGAGGCCAGCCTCAGCAACTTAGCAAGACCCTGTTTCAAAAATAAATAAATAAATAAATAAATAAAAAGGGCTGGGAGTGTAGCTTGGAGGTAGAACACCTCTGGGTTCAATCCCCAGTATTGGGGAAAAAAAAAAAAAGGCAGAATTCTTTCAAATCTTCCTCAGAAGCTCCATGTATTAGACAGATGAAGGGCTACAGCTTCTGCTTATGTGTTCTATTGCCTACCTGTCCACAGAGTGCAATTAGAACAGCACTCTTCAGAATTGGATGTCAATTCCTCCACTACCTCAGAAACCACTTACGCTTAGAAAAATTGTCATAGTAATAATGCAAGATACTGTACTTTGAAACTTTTCATGAAATGTCTCCTCTGATTCTATAAACACCATGAAGAAGATATATTATCCTCATTTTACAGGTGGGAAAGTTGTAGCTTAAGCCATACAGCTGATTAAGCTGTAAGGTTTGGGTGTGGACTCTGTGTCCAGCTCCCAGCCAAGCCTGCTCTCAGCGCCACACGTGGATGGCTCCAACAATCATTTGCCTCCCAAGTGTAAACACTTCAATTCTCCTGGATCCTATCTCTCTCTCTCTTTTTTAAAGTTTCCTGATTTAAAAAAAAAAAACTATCAGTGCATTGTAATCATACATCATAATCAAGTTCAGAGTGACAAAGACCGATATGCACACAGTACTGGGTAATCTTCCCCCAGCTCATACCCCACTCCCTCCCTTTCCCTGTACACAACATTGAGATTGGCATTGATAATTTTGTATATGTACATCATCTTTTAAAGGAGAACCCCTGAGGGCTCTGCTTACAGAGTACCCTAGAGAGGACCAAATGCTTCCTCTTGCAAGCTCTAAGAGACATCAGGTTGGGGATAAGTCTGAGGTCTCTGCTTCCTGGGTGTGTGTGTGTGGGGGGGTAGACTCACCATATATTTTTGTCTGGCTGCAGAAGCGTATTGATGCGATTCACAATCCAGCTGAACAACCTCCCATACAAGGCTTTCGACATGGCATCCCGGACGTCCGCAGCCCTGTCCACAGTGTTGGCGCGGACAATGGTCTCACCCCGGGTGACCACACAGTGGGACGTGAGGGCCTCCTGCAGCTCTTCGGGGCTGATGCAGAGGACAGAGGCAGCTGGAATAGAGCGAGAATGACGCTGGGGAATGCCGCCATCCCTTCATTCAGTTGGTCTGTCAGCATTTACTCAACGTCTACTCTGTGCCAGGCTCTATCAAGATAAACAACCTGGACCTCTAAACCCAGGAAGCAGCCAGACGGACACAGTAGCACTCAAACTGATCTGAAGCCTCTTCATAGGTGTTTAATGAAAAGAAAGGGTGGTGGTGGTCTTTTATTACATAAGTCCGAAGACTAGTTGCAGACTAGCTTCTTCTCTTAGGAAGTCACGAAGTACATTAGTATATTAAAGGCCCTAAAATGTGTTGCAGTTTAACATAGAAACGTTTTTTACTTTATTTAAGTAAATTCATTCATTTGTTTGTTTATAACAGAATTCTCATTCTTTGTGCCAGCATAATTATCCATAGAACTTTAAAAATAAATAGCTGACTGCTTTCTCTTCTGCAGATGCTGATTTGGTGGCCTCATAGAGAGGCCCAACCTCCTGCATTTTCTTTTTTTTTTTTCAAAAAACTTGTAGATGAATTTCAAAAGCGGCCAAGGTTGAAAACCACTGCCAAAGTTACCTGCTGTGGAATTCTTTTCTGTGGAACACCTATTTGCAGCCTAGGAATGCTGATATTTCATAAGACATCCTTTGGGAAATGCTGCTTAGGGAAAATGTCCAGAGCCAGTAGAATCAGCATTGGCTGCACTGTATTCTAGAGTTTTGGAAAACTACCAAAGTGGAAGAAGTATTACTTTGGCAATACAGCACATAAAGCATCAAATAATTACCATTTTCCAAAGCTTCAGCATTGGGCACCTCACTTTTATCAGTTTGGTGTTGAGAGGAAATAGCTGCGAACTCAATGTTCCCAATATTCAAAATCCCAGCCAGAATTCTGTACACCGAGTGCACCTCCTGAAAAGGACACCAAGAACCATGTTTGAAGGTCGTTGCCAATCAAACCAACAAGTCACTAGCCCTGTCCCTGTGATGGAAACTGCTAGTTGTCCATCAAAGTCCATTCCTCCCCTTCCACCCCTTTTTAAATACATATGCAAATTTCCCAATATTCCTTACAGTTAGAGATGCCACATAACTAAACTTAACACTGGGGCAGGCAGAAGATGTGGGCCTTTCTTGGGCCCAGGTCCCATGGGAGTGAGCATGCCTCCTCCGCACTGTCTTCCTCATTGCTGCTAGCCAGAACTCCCAGCAACCCAATCTCGAGTGTGCCACTGACAAGGACGCTTCAGATCCACAACAGATCACATGGAATGGAGTTGCTCTGCACCCTGAACCGCTTTCCCTGGAACTGTGATGAAGCAGGAACTGATCTTTGTTCTTTAAGCCACTTTTAGCCTTGTGTTCTCACTAATACCAGCTCCCAATTCAGGTATGGTCCTTGCATCACCTCTTTCAAGTGTAGCTTTGATGAAAGAATTGGAAGCACATCACAGTGGCCCACTAGAACACTTCAGTTACATGAT
>PVLC010030973.1:0-19116 GCA_004027655.1 Graphiurus murinus
AATGGGAATGAACCTACCTTATGACCCAGCAATACCACTTCTGGGTATCTACCCAAAAGAATGGAAACCAAACTAACAGACTGACGCATGTGTATCTATGTTTATAGCTGCACAATTCACAATAGCCAAACTATGGAAGCAGCCAAGGTGTCCATCAACAGATGAATGGATTACAAAACTATGGGATATGTACACAATGGAATTTTACTCAGCCATGAAAAAGAACAAAATCATGTTATTTGCAGGGAAATGGAGGCAACTGGAAAACATTATGTTAAGTGGGATTAGCCAGTCACAAAGAGTAAGGAAGCATATGTTCTCCCTAATATGTGGATGCTAGGGAGATGATGGGGCATAAGAGGGTCTCCAGATGAAAAAGGAGAGACTCTTGAAAGCAAAGAAGTTGATTTAGCCGAGGGGGTTTGACGGGGGTGGGGGAGACACTAATGTATATCAAGGTCACTCACTAAACTGAACTTGAGAGGGAGGGAGGGCGAGGGAGCGGGGTGGGAATTTGGGGAAGGGGTCAAATGAGAATTGTGAGCACATATATAGTTATCAATTTGTACCTAACAAAGATGTATGCTTACAATGTATGAATAAAAATAAAAATTAAAAACCATGAAAATGATGAAAATGGAAATACAACATATGAAAATGTACATGACACAGCAAAGGGACTACTAAGTGGGGAGTTTATAGCAATAAATAACCATATCAACAATGTAACTAGGAAAGGAAAGATAAATCAAATCCAAAATTAGTAGATGAAATAATAAAGATAAGAGTAAAAATAAATGAAATGAAGAGTTGGTGTTTTTGAAAGAAGAACAAAATATTAAAACTCATCTATAATAATCAAGAAAAAGATAAAACACAAATAAAATTAGAAATAGAAAATGAGACATTTTATAATTGATAACGTGGAAATACATAGGATAATTAGGGATTATTATGAATAAGTGTATGCCAACAAATTGTAAATTCTAGAAGAAATGGACAAACTTCTTGACACATATTAACCTAACCAAATTGAACCATGAAGAAATAGGACAGAACAATAATGAGGGATAAAATGGAGCCGTTAATAAACTGTCTCCCAACAAAAAAAGTCCAGGACTGTATGACTTCACTACTGAATTCCAAAAATTTTTTATAGGAGAACTAACACTATGTTTTCTCAAACTATTATAAAAAATTTAAAGGAAAGGTAGTTGTCTAAATTCATCTATGAGGTCAGCATTATACCAAGACCAAAACCAGACAAGGACACAAAAAATAAGAAAACTATAAATCAATATATCTAATGAACTTGGGTGCGAACATTCTCAACATAATATTAGCAAATCAAATACAACTGCATATCAAATACATCATTCACCAGGATCAAGTGAGATTTATCCCAGGGATGAAAGGATTGTTCAACATACACGTCAATAAATGTGATACATTACATCAATACAATGAAGGACAAAAATGATGTGATCATCACCATAGCAGCAAAAAAACCATTTAATAAAGTTCAATATCCCTTCATGATTTAAAAAAAAAACTCTGAACAAATTAGGTACAGAAGAAATGTACTTCAACATAAAAAAGACAATGTATAACTGTCCATGACCAACATCATCCTGAAGAGAAAACCTGAAAATCTTTCTTCTAACATCTGGAAGGAGGCAAGGCAGTCCCCTTTCACTACTCTTATTCAACATAGTATTGGAAGTCTTAGAGTAATTAGGCAAGAAAAAGAAGGCATGTGAACATAAAAGAAGGAAGTCTTATAAATGATATGATTATAATAGAATCATACAAACATGCATACATACATACACACTCCACCAAAACACTATTGGAATTGATAAATGAATTCAGGAAAATTTCAGGATATAGAATCAAGATACAAAAATCAGTTACAGTGTTTGTGTGTGTGTGTGTGTGTGTGTGTGTGTTACTGGGTATTTAACCCAGCCCTATTTATACATTTTGAAACAGGGTCTCAATAAGTTGCTGAGGGCCTTGCTAAGTTGCTGAGGCTGGCTTTGAACCTGTGATCCTCCTGTCTCAGTTTCCCAAGTACTGGGATTATAGGCATGTACCACCACATCAAGCTAGTAGCATTTTTATATACCAATAAGGAACTTGTTAAGAAAAAAATAATCCCATTCACAAGAGCTGCAAAAACAGTTAAATACCTAGTAAAATGTTTAACCAAGGAAGTGAATGAATGACCTCTACAATGAACATAACACATTGCTGAAAGAAACTGAAGACATAAAGAAGGAAAGATTCCCCACATTCATGTATTGGAAGAATTAAAATTAAAATTAACATATTACTGGTAGCAATTTATAGAATCAATACAATCCTCACAAAAATACTAGTGGTATTATTCACAGAATTAGAAAAATTATTTTAAAATTAAAATGGAAGTATAAAACACTCTGAATATCCATAACAAGCATGAACAAAAAGTACAAAGTTGGAGTCAGGTGTGGTGGTGCACACCTATAATTCCAGTACTTGGGAGGCTGAAACATGGGGATTGCAGATTTGATGTCAGTGTAAAATAATTTAACAAGACCCTGTTTCAAAATGAAAAATAAAAGGGCTGGGAAGTGTAGCTATAGATAGAGCAACCCTGGGTTTAATCCCAGTACCAAAAAAACAAAAACAAAAAACAAACCTGTAAACATTACAGTATTTGATCTCAAGACATAAGGCTATAGTAACCAAGACATTGTGGTATTGGCATATAACACAACACATAGACAAATGAAACAGAATCAATGTGCCAGAAATAAATCTATGCATGTACAGCCAACTGACTCTCAAAATAGACACCAAAAACATACACTGGAGATTGGACAGATTATTCAATAACTGGTGCTGAGAAAATGGAATATCCATATGCAAAAGAATGAAACTTGACTCCTACCTCTCACCTTATACAAAAATCAACTCAAAACAAATCAAAGATTTAAATGTATAACCTCAAACTATGACACTACTAGAAGAAAACAGGGAAAACATCTCAAGATATCAGTGTAGGCATGTTCTGGAAACCTTCTCCCCCCAGTCCCTACCATACTTTGAATGGTTGATTTTTTTCCCCTCATACTTTAGGTTCCACCTTCACTATCACCAACTAAGAGAGGCTTTTCTCCAACCTTCCCTGTCACTTAAGTACATTCTATAATCACCTCCTTTATTCTCTGAAATTAATGATATCACACTTTGTATATTTCCATAAGAACTTTTTTCTTTAATTCAGTTTTTCTTTGTTTATTTGATTCTCCCTCTTTCTCCCATTAAAACAAAAATTCTATGAGCAGTACTGTTCAATGCCACATCTGCAGCATCTGGTGTAGTGCCTGGCACATTGTAGGTGCTCAACAAATATATATTAAATGCATGAATAAAGAGTAGTTTCAATAGTTACTGAATATGATTATGAAGGAATGTCTTTTATTTCTGGAAACTAAAGAATATAGACAGTTTCCAATTACTACAATGTATAAGTAACCTATCACTTAAAAATAGTTAACACTATATGTATTCAGGTGGCATTTTGATCATACAGAAGCTAACCATCCTTCAGAGGAGATAATATGCTAGGAGTAAACATAACTATAATAATTTAGTTTGCTTTTCTTTGTTATACAGTGTGTTCCAGATAATACTTATCATACTTGCAACATGTCTTTTCTTTAAATATCCTATTGAAGCAGTTCATTCATTTTTACGGATAGTTAGAAAAAAACCACCGTAGGAAATGAAATGTCACTTTAACAGAAAGAGATAATTTCTTTGTTTTTTTCTTTCTCATATTTTAGATGTTAGTTTCTGTGCACTCATTACATCTTTTTTTTTTTTTTTTTTTTTTTGCGGTACTGGGGATTGAACTCAGGGGCATTCTACCTCCGAGCTACACCCCCAGCCCTATTTTTTATTCTTTATTTTGAAACCGAGTCTCACTAAGTTGCGGAGTGCCTCACTAGGTAGCTGAGGCTGGCCGTGAACCAGGATCCTCCGGTCTCAGCCTCCCGAATGCTGGGATTACAAGCGTGAGCCACCACGCCCGGCTCTCATTACATCTTTTGATGAAAAAAAAAGTTCATATCCAAAGCTTGGAACAAAGGTGAGTTTAAAATGAGAGGCATGAGATGGCTCTAGAGTCAAGCTTATTTGGGGGATCTACTCTAAAGATGGCCTTAAAAAGCAACAGGAAGAAATCAGAATTATAACTTTATTATAGGCACTTTCCTTTCAAAGATTAATCTCAGTCCTATTTTATTCTAATACTACTGATGTCAATTAAAAGTCACTCTTATCTATTCTCAAGGATTGAGATAGTCTCTTGGTCAACTTATTAGCTTTAATTTTGTTCCACACCTTCACATTAAAAGAGAATTACTTTTATTTTCATAATAAATAATACCAAGAAAATTCTAAAAAAGAGCTGATAATATACATTCACCCCCAGACTTACAGTTTAAGCCTAAAGAGAATATGACAATCTCATTTGTATTATTGTAATTTCTTGTGAGGAGGAACTCATATCCCTAACTCCTTTAAGTGCTTTTGGTGACAGATTAAATATTAATTTGGAGTGCATCTGTGCTTATTCAGTTCAGCAGGTCCTGTGTACAGTGGTACAGCACATTTTCATTTTGTAGCACATGGTAATATGTACTACATTGCTTTTCCACTAGGGATCACTATTTTGGAACAGATGACTGGCCTTTATGACCTTTGCATTATACTTTATGCACTTTTCTATGCAAGTCAATTTATAAAATCAAAACTTCTCAGCTTTAAAACACTGGAAAATCTTCCTATTTTCTTTCTAAAACAAGTATCTTGAGTACCACTATCTTGGGAGCAGCATCAAACATTAGGTTTTTAGGAATATTGTGCTCTGCTGGGAAGAGCTCATTATTATACTAAATATAGAATGTATAGTAAATAAGAGAGAATAGTACTTCTATAGAACATATCAACCTATACTCTCTGGAATGCCAAATACAGCCTTAGTTATTTAAATCACTACTGTAACATTTACACTTAAGGAACATTGACATTCATAGTTTTAATTGGACTTTTTATGAAAGAAGAGAGACCTTTTCCTAATTGTGAATGACAATCATATACAACTGAGTATCACCTTGATATTTACAATAGCCATTTGACTACAATGAGTATTTATAGATTTCTACTTATTTTTTCCTCTGTGAGACTATGATAAGAATAAGTAGTATCTGTTTAATTTGAATCAATTTATCTGTGAGTTAAAAGAACCTGCCATTTCCCAATCCCAAGCCACCTTACCATGTGTCCACTTTTCTGCTTACTTTTACTCAAGATAGATTGGATTTTTATTTGTCTCATTCCTCAAAAGTAGACATTAATTGCTTTAATATTCAATTTTTATCTTAAGTTTGTACCCCACATATGGTAATAACTCAAATGTTTGTTGGATTGGTGCTAATATGACCGTGGGTTGTGTCTGGCTTCCTCTCCTCAGCCAAGTGAGTAGAACAAGGTCAAAATCCACTTGATTATTCAAGTGGTTTTCCATATCATATAATTCCTTGGGCTGCCGTAGACAGTTTTCAGAATCCTTTCCCCACCATAGGATTTTAGTCACTAGATATTCCTAGAGACTTTTCAACCTGGATATAGTATTAACTTGATAAGGTAGGAAGCTTAAAACACAGCAACTCAAGAATTACCTTTCAAAGGCCCCCTGATTTACTTGGTTGCAGTTTTCAGAGATTGTAGCATGACTTATTGTCCCCTGGAAACATAATTAAAGTGTTAACTTATAATAGAGCTAGTTAGGTGGTAATTGTGTTTAATTCAAGATGGGCTTAGTTATTTTAATAAAGGGATTTGGTTACCTAATGAAGTTAGCTATGAAGTTATCATTCTAAGACCTACTGTTTTAAACCCAAGGTCCCCTATTGCTGCAAAAGCAAACTACTGTAACCCCAAGCACGATGCAGCAAAAAATATGTGCTCATTGCCAATTACATGTATTGATAACTAAGTATTTATGTAAGGGTAGACTATGGGGTTTACTAACAGGTGTTTTTTTTTTTTTTGTCCCCTCACTTCCTATAAGAAATCACTTTCTTGAAATAGGTATGTATTCTTTTTTGTTTACAGCCCTCCTAAGCACTGTTGTCCCTTGCTAGTATACTCTTGCCCATTCTCTTTACTTGGATATCATCTGCTCTGCTTTCAGGTTAGTGATGAAATATTGCTAATTCTTGAATAGTTTCTGAAATCTCCCTACATGAAGTGTGTCCACCCAACCCTATCATATTTTCTAATAGTACCCTTTCCCTTTCATAAAAATAGCTATAACAATATTGATCAATTTGGGTGCTTATTTGTATGCTTATTGTGTGTTTATTTGTGGAACCCAAACTGACTAAGCTCTATGGAAGCAGAAGTTATACCTACCTTGTTCAAAACTGAATACTTTGCACCTTACAGTTGCTTATATATAGTAAAGCCTCAATAAATATTTGCTGAAGGAAATGTCACTATAATCTGACAATCGATATAGCCCATAATAAAATCTCAATATTTGGCTATGATCATAAACCCAGCAATATGCTTTTACTTTCCTTTCTAACCACACATGTGGTATTCTACAAAGGAAAGCAACTTGAAACACTGTTTAATTAAGACTACAAGTTATACTATATATCTTGTAAAAACTCAAAGCACTAAGATGTGTATCTACGTATATGTATATATCTATATCTCTATATTTATATCTATAGCATCATCTACATATATAAATTTTATAGGTGATATAAATTGTTTCCACTGATTTAAATGTTTTTAAAAACTTAATTGGCAGTAATTGCACTATTTACATGTTAATGAACAACACCTGGCCCCAGATGGGTAGAAAGAGGCTGATAATATTTTTCTCTCACCTCCTTGGCAAGTAACTAAGCATATGCAATTTTAAAGATACCTGCTTGCCATAAATAACACATTAATAACTGGTAGGACAATATGAAATTAGTTCACACGTTTAACCATTCTCAAACAAATGCATAATATTTTTATGTTTAAAAGTTTTATGACTCAAAGAGAACTTTATTTCCTTAGTGATTATTTACCATCATTAAATTATTCCTGTCAATGAATGTGCCAGAAACTGGCTAAATAGAAGCCCAAGTGGCATACTGTAATAAGGGCCCAGTTCCTGGCTTAACCTCCTGAAAAAACTGAGTTTCCTTGGAAGTCATTCAAACTCTATAATTAAATGTTAATTTCCAGTTTCCTCTATACTATGATATTTTCAATCACTACAATTTTGATTCTATTTCCCCTTACAACCCTAAAACCATTATGAGGTAAAGAAAAGTGGCTTCCAATAAACAAGAGTTTTTTCTTATTTTTTATAATAATTGGTGCATTGTAATCATACATCTTTGTTAGGTACAAGCTGACAAAGGCATATATGCACATATTTATCATTTAACCCCTTCACCAATTCTCACCCCACTCCTCCTCCCCCTTATCAAGTTCAGTTTAGTGATTGACTTTGATAGATTTGTGAAAGTATATCATGTGCATTAGGTTATCCACCCCTGTCCACCCCCCTCAGTCAACTTCTTTGCTCATCTAGGGTTTCTCCTTTTTCATCTGGAGACACTCTTATGCCCCATCTTCTCCCTAGCATCTGCATATCAGGGAGAACATATGCTTTTTTAGTCTTTGTGATTCAATAATCTCACTTAACATAATGTTTTCCAGTTGCATCCATTTCCCTGCAAAGAACATGATTTTGTTCTTCTTTATGGATGAGTAATATTCCATTGTGTACATATCCCATAGTTTTGTAATCCATTCATTGGTCGATGGACATCTTGGCTCTTTCCATAGTTTTGCAATTGTGAATTGTAAAGCTATAAACATAGATACACATGCATCGATCTGATAGTTTGGTTTCTATTCTTTTGGGTAGATACCCAGTAGAGGTATTGCTGGATCATATGGTAGGATCATTCCCATTCATCTGAGGATCCTCCATACTGTTTTCCAAAGTGGTTGCACTAATTTGCAATCCCACCAACAATGTATTAGGGTTCCCATTCTCCACACCCTGGCGAGCACTTGTTGTTTGTGTTCTTGATGATTGCCATTCTGATTGGGGTTAGGTGAAATCTCAAGGTGGTTTTGATTTGTAACTCTCTGTTAATGATGTTGAATATCTCCTCATACATTTATTGGCATTTGCATTTCTTCTTTTGTGAGGTGTCTATTTAGATCCTTTGCCCATTTTTTGATTGGGTTATTTGTTTTCTTAGCTTGAGTTTCTTGAGTTCTCTGTATATCCTAGATATTAGTCCTCTATTAGAAGAGTAGCTGGCAAAATTTTTCTTCCACTCTGTGGGCTCTCTGTTGAGGTTCTTGGTAGTTTCCTTTGCTGCACAGAAGCTCTTCAGTTTAATAAAATCCCATGTACTGATGATCTTCCTTTGAGTTGCTTGTGCCTTTGGGGTCTTGTTGAGAAAGTTTTTACCTGTGCTTAGGTGTTGAAGTCTTTGGCCTATGCCCTCATCAAGTAGCTGCAAGGTCCCTGGCCTGACTTCCAGGTCTTTGATCCACCTTGAGTTGACTCTTGTACAGGGTGAGAAAGTGGTGTTTAGTTCCATTTCCCTGCATATGATTATCCAGTTTTGCCAACACCAGTTGTTAAAGAGGCTATCTTTTTTACAGTGTATATTTTTGGATCCTTTGTCAAAAATCAATTGATTGTAAGCATGTGGGTCTGTTTCTGAGTCTTCTATTCTGCTCCAATACCATGCTGTTTTTATTACTGTGGCTTTGTAGTAGAGTTTGAAGTCAGGGATTGTGATACCTCCTGCATGGTTCTTGTTGCTAAGAACGACTTTGGCTATCCTGGGCTTTGTTGTTCCAAATGGATTTAAGGAGTGATTTTTCTATGTCTGTGAGGAATGGCCTTGGTAATTTCATGGGTATTGCATTGAATCTGTAGATACTTTTGGGAGGATGGCCATTTTGATGATATTTATTCTGCCTATCCAAGAGAATGGTAGATTTTTCCATCTTCTAAGGTCTTCATCAATTTCTTTTTTTTACTTTTTATATTTTTCCTTATAGAGGTCTTTTACCTCTTTGGTTAGGTTTATCCCTAACTATTTTATTTTTCAGGGTGCTATTGTGAGTGGAATTGTTCTCTGGATTTCTTTTTCGGTGGTTTTATGGTTGTCATACAGGAAAGCTTCTGATTTTTTAAGATTGATTTTGTATCCAGACACCTTACTGAATTTGTTGATCAGTTCTATAAGTTTTTTGGTTGAGTTTGTTGGGCCTTCTAAGTATAGTATCATGTCATCTGCAAAAAGAGACAGTTTCAGTTCTTCTTTCCCTATTTTTAACCCTTTGATTTCCCTCTTGCCTTATTTCTCTGGCTAGAGTCTCAAGTACTATATTGAACAGAAGAGGTGATAATGGACACCCTTGTCTTGCTCCTGTTTTTGGTGGGAACTCTTGCAGTTTTTTTCCATTTAATATGATGTTGGCTGTGAGCCTATTGTATATTGCTTCTGTGATGTTGAGGTACATTCCTTCCATTCCAATTCTCTGAAGTGCTTTTAGCATGGATGGGTATTGGACCTTGTCAAATGCTTTCTCAGCATCAATTGAGATGATCATGTGATTTTTGTCTTTGATTCTGTTTATGTGGTGAATTACATCGATTGTTTTCTATATGTTGAATCAGCCTTGCATCTCTGGGATGAACCTGACTTGGTCACCGTGTATAGTTTTGTTGATGTGATTTTCATTGGGCCTTCCTAGTATTTTGTTTAGCACTTTTACATCTACGTTCATCAATGATATAAGCCGATAGTTTTATTTTCGTGAGGTGTCTTTATTTGGCTTTTGTATTAATGTGATGTTGGCTTCATAGAATGTGTTTGGGAGGGTTGCATTTCTTTTTATTTCATGGAATAGTTTGAGGAATATTGGGATTATCTCTTCTATAAATGTTTTATAGAATTCACTTGGAAAACCATTTGGCCCTGGGCTTTTGATTGATGGTAGACTCTTTATTGCTGTTTCTATCTCCTTGATTGCTATTGGTTGGTTTAAGTTTTCTTTGTCTTCTTGACAAAATTTAGGGAGGTTATGTGTATCTAGAAATTTTTTAATTTCTTCTAGATTTTCCATTTTTTTGGAGTATCGTTTTCCAAAATAGTTTCTGATGATCCTCTGTATTTCCATACTGTAGGTGGTAATATCACCTTTTTCATCTCTTATATTGGTAATTTGAGTTGATTCTTTCTTTTTGTTAGGTTGGTCTATGGTTTATCTATCTTGGTTATTTTTTGAAGAAACCACCTTTTGGTTTTGTTGATTTCATGTATTTTTTTTATTCTCTACTTCATTAATTTCTGCTCTGAATTTCATAATTTTCTGTCTTCTACTAGCTTTGGGGTTGGACTGTTCTTTTTCAAATGCTTTGAGCTGTGCCATTAGGTTATTTATTTGGTGATTTTCTGTTCTTCTTATGTGGGCACTCAGTGCTATAAATTTTCCTCTTAGTATTGCCTTCAAAGTGTCCCAGAGATTTTGATATGTTGTATCTCTGTTTTCACTGGTTTCTAGGAATTTTTAATTTCTCCCCTTACTTCTTCTATGGCTAGTCCTCATTCAGCAATGTGGTGTTCAGTCTCCATGTGTTTACATGGTTACTCTGGGTCTTCTTAGAGTTGATTTCTAGTTTCACTCCATTGTGGTCTGAAAAGATGCAGGAAATTATGTTGTATTTTTTGGATTTGCCAGTGCTCGCTTTGTGGCATGGAATGTGGTCTATTTTGGAGAAGGTTCCATGTGCAGCTGAGAAAAATGTGAAATCAGCTGTAGTTGGGTGAAAGAGTCTATATGTGTCCAATAGGTCCATTTGGTTTATGATATTGTTTAGGTCTAAGGCACCTCTACTGACCTTTTTTTTCGAAGATCGATCTAGTGTTGTGAGAGGAGTATTGAAGTCTCCCAGTATTAGTGCATTAGGATCTATGTGTGTCTTTATATCATACAGAGTTTGTTTTATGAAAGTGGCTGCACCTATGTTTGGGGCATAAACGTTGATAATTGTTATTTCCTCTTGCTGGATTATTCCTTTCACTACTAAAAAAATGACCTGCTTTGTCTCTTCTGATAAGCTTAGACTTGAAGTCTTAATTTATCTGATATCATGATTGCTACTCCTGCTTGTCTTCAAGTTCCATTGGCATGGATTACCTGACTCCAGTACTTAACCTTTAGTTTGTGGGAATCTTTGCTTGTAAGGTGTGTTTCTTGAAGGCAGCCTATAGATGGATTCTGGGTTTTAACCCATTTTTCGCCATCTTGTGCCTTTTTATTGGGGAGTTGAGACCATTTATATTTAGTGTGATTATTGAGAGATGATTTTTAATTCCTAACATTTTGAGTTTTGACTTCTGTTTTTGGTGGTGTTTATTCTTCTTTGCTGAGTTGATTGCTTCCTGGAAAGTATCGTATCTCTTGTTCTGACATTTACTTGTTAGTTCTTCTTTGTAGTTAATCTCTTTGAGTATTTTCTCTGGTGCTGGTTTGGAAGACATAAATTCTTTCAGATTCTGTTTGTCATGAAAGGTTTTTATATCCCTGTCAATTTTGAGAGAGAGTTTTGCTGGGTAGGAGAATCTTGGCTACAAATTATTTTATTTCAGAGTTTGGAATATGTTACTCCAGCCCCTCTTGGCTTTCATGACTTGATTTGGAAAGTCTGGAGTGATTCTAATTGGTTTGCCTCTTAATGTCACTTGGCCTTTTACTTTTGTTGCCTTTAGAATTCTCTCCTTAGCCTCTATATTAGTCAACTTGAATATTATGTGGCCTGGTGAACCTCTTCTTTGGTCATGTCTGGAGGGAGTTCTGTTTGATTCCTGTACCTGTGTGTCAAATTATCTATCTTTGGAAAATTCTCTGATATTATTTCTTTGAAATGATTGTTTATTCCATAAGTTTCAACTTCTAATCCCTCTTCTATGCCTATTATTCTCAGGTTAGCTCTTTTAAATTGGCCCAGATCTCATCGATGTCGAATTCATACTGTCAAAATTTTTTTTTCTAAATTATGTACTACGGATTCATTTTTGGAATGGTCATCCTCTAAGAGTGATATTCTATTTTCCATGTGGTCTAATCTATTGTTTATAGTTTGTATTGATGCCTTCACTTCAGTTATCACATCTTTCACTTCCTTTTGGTTCCTTTTGAGGTCATCAGATTCTTTGTTTATTTGTTCCTTTATTTCTTTCCAGCTCTCCCCACATTCTTTCCTAAAATCTTGCATTGTTTCTAGTATTAAAGATCTCAATTGTTCTTCTGGTAATCTCTGCCATCCTGGGTTGGTGAGATATGTTATTGAGGGGTTGTGGTTGTTCATTGTTTCTTTGCTATTTTTCCCTTTTTAAGACCATTTTTCCCCTGTTCTTAAATTTATATGTTTGCTGCTCTTGTAAATTTTCTCCTCCAATCTCTGCAGTGGGGGTTGAGACGTGTCTGCTGGTATATAAAGGAACAGGTTGTGTTCAGTGGTAAAGGTTGGATGAGAAGTCACAGTGATGAATGTAAGAATAGGGTAAAGTAAAGTGTATGGTCCAGTGGAATAAGAGGTTGAGTGTGTTGAGGTGATATACTGTAAAGATTAGAGATGGTAGAAATGTCGGGGGATTCTGGTAGTCAATGTAAAGTTTTAAGTGTGGTAGTATGAGATGGTCTTGATATGAGACAGGGAAAAAAGGAAAAAGAAAAGAGGAGATAAAAGTGTTGAGGAGAATAATATAGATGGGAGAGAGGGAAGGAAGCTTGTAAAAGGGATAAGGAGGAGATTCAACAAACCAAGCAAAAAAAAAACAAAAAACAACAACAAAAAAACAAAGCAACCAATCATCCAAACAAACATAAATAAATCAAGGCAATACAAAATGAAAATAGAGTAAGAACAAATAAAACATAACACACACGCACAAACAAAAAACCCCAAAGGAAAAACAAACAAACAAACAAAAAAAAACGCAACAACAAGAAACAAAAACAAAAACCCTGCTAGTTTGTAAGTACATAGGTTAAATTTTCAAGTGTGTCTCTGGCATTCTTCTTTGCTCTATCAGTGCAGGCAGGGGGTTCTGCTGATGCCTCTTCTGCTGCAAGCTTGTGTCTCTGAGCTCTCCACAGGACCTGTCTTTGTCTCTCTTTCTCTGCCTTTGCTGGTGAAGGGAGTGCAATCTATATGCCGAGCATTTTCCAGGATGCCTGGAAGTTCCTTATGCCCTGTGTGCACTGGGACCTCCCACACTTCTGCTCTATCCAATCTCTTGAAGGACGGGTGACTGAGTCTGCACTTTGTATAGGGACCCCCACACCCCGGGGATGCAATTTAACTTACAGATCCCTGGTTCCAGTGGGAGAGGTGATCTGGGGTGTCCCAGGTGTTCTTGATCACTGTTGATCCTGCGGGGATACGCCGCCTGATTAGGGTGTGCAATTCCATAGTCACTTACTCCACTTCTGGTTTTTGGGTGCTCAGGAGGTCGTTGGAGGTCTTGGTGCTAATAGATGCTGCTCCTGGTGACTGCCAAGATGGCAGCTGACAAGGTGGCAGCTGGCAAGATGGCGGCTGCCAGTTTGCAGTGTATGCCACTGCCGCTCCCATGTGCGCACCGTCTCCATTGTTCTCCCTGGGTTCTGTTCTGCTGCTTTTGTTGGTTTATTCACTTTTTTTTTTTTTTGCTTCTTTGGTTTTCTTTCCTTCCATCAATAAGCTGTGTTTGTGGCAATGTTGATTCAAGCTGTGCAGTGCAGTTGATCACTGCTCTGGTTCTGGCAGGAGAGATGAGCTGAGTTGGTCCCGCGGGGGTTTATGCTGGTTGTAGTGTGGGTTCCAGTCACTGCGGAAGGTGTGGGGGTATGCTGTCTGATTAGGATGTGGAATTCTGGAGTCGCTTACTCCATACCTGGTCACTAGGTATGCAGCTGGGGGGCAGGCCTCAAGGCTTAAAGACCACTGGAGCAGAAGCTCTGTGGCTTGGGGCTGCTGCCGCATGATCGGGCTTTCTGGGGTCTCTTTAGTTGTAGTTCAAAGTTCATTGTTTTGTTCACTTTTTTGTCACTTTTTTTCTTCTCTCAAGAAGCTCCTTTTATGGCAGATTTGACTCGAGCTCACAGAGCCTGAGGAGAGGTATTTCACTCAGACACCATCTTGGGCTTTCTCAAACAAGAGTTTTTGAGTCATAAAATGTTTTGGTAAAATTTTGATATATCATCATTGGTGAACCACTAGGCATTATTAGCAAGGATCACAAGATGTGAAAAGAACTAAACCTCTGAATTATATGTGTTCCTACAATCATATTTTACCCACAGATATAAGAACATTTCACACTATGATTATATTTCCAGCTATAGAAAAAAACAACAACAACCAAGTATGTATTGAGTGCCTGGTATTCTGAGTGTTAAAGCAGGTACTTTGCAGAGGGATGTAATGGATGCACGGGATCAAAGTTTCACTTCAATTTGTTTATAATCTAGTTAGGAAGAAAAATTACAAGTAATATCATTATCAGATACCATTAGTTTTTTGTGGCATAGGAAAGATTTTCAATTCAGAAGAGAGATTAGTTCAGAGGAAAGTGTATCTGTTCAAATCTTCATGGAAAATCATGCGAAGTAAGGGTACAAGAAAAAAAATCATTGTCTTTTATGTACCAGGGAACATGCTACCTGCTTTATGTCATTTAACTTACACAAGATTGCCCAGTTAGGCCTTTATATTATACAGGAACCCAGATAGGCCTTTATATTACTTTCTCACTCAGCTACATGCTAGCCCTGATGGATGGAGAAAAAAGATAAGGTAGGAATAATATGGGCAATGAGAGGAATTATTTTGTAGTGCAATCTGCCAAGCAGGTTATTACAAGAGCAAATATTTTGAAGGGGCATAGGAAATAACATCAAGTAGACACTACGTGAAGTGACAGATATTTCTAACCTTGAAAGTCTGGAAGAAGTGTTTGAACTTAAGCAAGATACGGTGGCACACCCCTGTAGTCCTAGTACTCAGGAGGCTGAGAAAGGAGGGCTGGAGGTCAGAGGACAGCCTCAGCAATATAGAGATACTCTTGGCCACCTAGTGAGACCCTGTTTTAAAATATTAGGGCTCGTGGTGTATCTTGGAAATAGAATGCCCCTGAGTTCAGCCACAAGAACCACCAAAAAAAATGTTTGAATTTGACAAGGCAGAAATTCAAGTCAAATTAGTTATGTGATAAAATGAAATACTCTTTTTTTTCAGAAGGTGATAGGGTAAAAAAGAGATGAGAGAGGAATGGAGTCAGTGACATGTATCAGGAATGGAGTGTGACAATGATAAAGAAGGCAACTTCACAAACTAAGCCAGAACTTCCATTTCTAGCCTCTAGTAGAGTACTGGTGTATTATGTGCTCAATAAAATTATCTTGAAGTAATATAATGACCAAATAAAATAAGAAATACTTATGAGAGATATTTGTGATAGACATATACCAGACTGAAATCCAGCTTATCATAAACATTTTTTGGAATAAAAATGAAATTAAGTAGGTAAATGTCTAGTGAATATCAACTAGTAGTTATAAAATAGGCTTAGTAATAATGAGTGCTCAAATAGTATTTAAAAATTTAAACATGATAACATTAATGTATTATTGTCATTGATTTCGTGGATTTTTACTGATATTTGGTAGACATGAAATGATACAGGTAATTCCAATCTTTGTTAAATGTAAGAATTTCACTTTACATTTCTCTAGGTACATACATGTCTAATATTCACCTAACAAATATCATGACATTGTTAGTAGTATTAATGATAGCATTTGTATCATAAAACTTGACAACTTTTTATTAATTGCTTTTGGGAAAAGACTTCCAAAATGTTTCCACAAATAAGAAACAGAGATAATAATGAAAAATGCTGAAGGTCTTTCATGTTCCTTCTTATTCCATTTGACTTTTGAATTTAATATGACAGTTTTCCAGGCATAAAATGAGCATGTATAGAAAATCATATATAAAAATCATATTTAGAACTGAAAATCCAAATTAAAAATTTGAAATGAACAATATAGTAAATAACTTGAATAAAAATGAGAAAAACCACAACTTTCCCAATTATATATTTAGTGAGCCCACCAATTTTGAAACTCTTAATAATATAACTTTCTTTCCTTCAGATTTCTTGATTAGTAGATATAGTCTGCTTTCACTGGCAAGGACATTTTTAAAGCACATAGAACACTGTTATAAAGGATCACACATCTGCACTCCATAAGAAAAATAAAAGATAAATAAGAAACTGGGAAAGTGATAGCAAATAAAATTTCAAATAAATGACTAATGTACTTGGTATGTAAAGAGTATCAAAAAATCAATAAAAGACAATTCAATGTGGTAAGTAATGTGGATAGTTGATAGATAATGTAATCTTAAATGCTCTTGGACATATGAAAACTGCCCCTTTTTATTCATAAGAAAATGAATAAAAATAAATATACAGTAGTATAGGGTTTAGGATCTATCAGAATGGCATAACCTAAAACATTTTACAACATCATGTATTTATAAGTGTTTGGGGGAAACACATGATCTGACCTATTGGAAGTGGGGATTTGAGTTTTTCCAACTTCTTTGGAAGGTAATTTGACACTATTATCAATGTTTTTCAAAATTTAAAATGCACAAATAATTTGGAACAAATTCTACTTCTAGCACATTACATGTGTAAAGGAACACACATAAAATATTAATTTAGTATGTTTTTTAATACCAAGTGAATGAAACTATCTTCAATCTTCATCATGTGGATCTTAAAATGTCTCTGAAAGGCCCATGAATTGAATGCTTGGTCTCCAGGGAGGTGCTACTCAGAGGTAGACATGGGCCTAGTGGAAGGTCTTTAGGTCATAGAATAAGTGACTTTTTAGGGAACAGTGGAACATTTCTCTCTTTTGCTTACCAGTCATGATATATGCAGTTTTTCTCAGCCACAGTGTTGAAGTAATGCTTTGCTGCCTTACCAGAGGTCCAAAAGCAATAAGGCCAATCAATCATGGATGGAACCTTTGAAATTGTAAGCCAAAATAAACTTTTTGTCTTTTTTTTTTCAGTACTAGGAATTGAACTCAGTGACATTCTACCTCCAAGCTATATCTCCAGCCCTATTTTTAATTCTTTTATTTTGAAACGGGTCCTCACTAAGTAGCTGAGGCTGGCCAAGAACTCAGATCCTTTGGTCTCAGCCTCCTAAGTATTGGGATTACAAGTGTGTGTCACCATGCCTGGGTACCTTTTGCCTTAAGTTAATTATCTCAGGTCTTTTGTTTTAATGAGCATATTTGTGCAATTAAAAACTCAGCAGCTGTTGAAAATAATGATCTCCAAGGTATTCCATTAAGTGACAAAACACAGGGTACTGAATAGCTAGTATATTTTTCTTCTATTTGGCCCCAAATCAGAGTGGGTGATTTCAGAAAACCTGGGGTGAGGGAATATTTACCTTTACTTTACATCCTCTACATTGGGTTGAACTATGAGAAATTGCCAATACTCGTCTTTTTGTGACAAAGAAAACCAGCAATTTCATGTGATTAAAAACACCATTATAATTTATACCACATTGATTTGTTACCTATTAATAAAAAGGAAGAATTTTGATGAAAGCTACATTGCATGCAAAAGATCTTGTTATTTCTTAACAGAATTAGTATAGTGCAATCAAATGAACTTAGAACTTGATCAATTGCTTAGATGACTGGGAGCATGTAATGAACAAGAAAAAAACAACATAGTTTTCTTTCTGGAAGATAACAGTAGTGTAGAGGTTAAGAGCTCCATTTCTGGAGTTAAACTCTAGATATTTAAATTCTGGCTATGTGATCTTAGGCACATACCTGTACCCTAAGTTCATCTGTACAACAAAGAAAGTAATAGTGTCTAACCTAACAAGAAAAATACATACCATGCAATAATGTACTTGGAACAATGCCTGATATATAGTGCTCCACAAGTGTTTCTTGCAATTATCATTATCATCACTACTTAAATTATTATCATTAACATGACTTATTTACTTCTATAGGCTTCAAACTCACCTTCGCCCTTTTGATCTTTCACTTTTCTTCCAAAATCCCACCACAAAAGGGCTTGTTTTGAGTCTGTTTGCCCTCAGATTCATTATCCATATTTTTCCTCCTCTGGTCCTAATTCTTAGGTTACCCATATTAGTGGATTTTTTCCCTTTTCCCTCCACCCTAGAAGTAGTGACGACTTTCTGCTGTTGCTTATAGCTATATATATATATCCCATATTCAGCTTCTCAGTTCTACCATGGCCTGTATAATGAAGTTCCATGTTAAATTTCTTTGTTTTAATTTCTTTTTTTTAATTTTTATTTTTATTCATATATTGTAAGCATACATCTTTGTTAGGTACAAATTGATAACGATATATGTGCTCACAATTCTCATTTGACCCCCTCCCCAAATTCCCACCCCACTCCCTCGCCCTCCCTCCCTCTCAAGTTCAGTTTAGTGAGTGACCTTGACATACATTAGTGTGCCCCCCCCAACCCCTTCAGTTAAATCAACTTCTTTGCTTTCCAGGGTCTCTCCTTTTTCATCTGGAGACCCTCTTATGCCCCATCATCTCCCTAGCATCCGCATATTAGGGAGAACATATGCTTCCTTACTCTTTGTGACTGGCTAATCCCACTTAACATAATGTTTTCCAGTTGCCTCCATTTCCCTGCAAATAACATGATTTTGTTCTTTTTCATGGCTGAGTAAAATTCCATTGTGTACATATCCCATAGTTTTGTAATCCATTCATCTGTTGATGGACACCTTGGCTGCTTCCATAGTTTGGCTATTGTGAATTGTGCAGCTATAAACATAGATACACA
Organism: Graphiurus murinus; assembly: GCA_004027655.1. Taxonomy (NCBI): domain Eukaryota; kingdom Metazoa; phylum Chordata; class Mammalia; order Rodentia; family Gliridae; genus Graphiurus; species Graphiurus murinus. The sequence continues at coordinate 19,029 of PVLC010030973.1, forward strand.
TGCGTCAGTCTGTTAGTTTGGTTTCCATTCTTTTGGGTAGATACCCAGAAGTGGTATTGCTGGGTCATAAGGTAGGTTCATTCCCATT